>BLSH010517255.1:78833-97935 GCA_018402905.1 Glandirana rugosa | reverse complement strand
CGGATACTGGAAGCCTGTGCTAGCATTTCTCCTGCGGTGTTGCTATCAGTGTGTGAAGAGTGGGAGAAGAGGGTTGCATTGACAATTCAACACAATGGGCAGCACATTGAACACATTTTATAAGTGGTCAGAAACTTGTAAATAACTCATGAAATAATAAAGTTACATTAAAACCAAGCACACCATTGTTTTTCTTGTGAAATTCCCAATAAGTTTGATGTGTCACATGACCCTCTTCCTATTGAAAAAACAAAAGTTGGATTCAAAATGGCCAACTTCAAAATGGCCGCCATGGTCACCACCCATCTTGAAAAGTTTCCCCCCTCACATATACTAATGTGCCACAAACAGGAAGTTAATATCACCAACCATTCCCATTTTATTAAGGTGTATCCATATAAATGGCCCACCCTGTATATTTATGCTGCACAGAGCATGTTTTTAGTGATGGGGCTTGCTTGGGAATCCATATAGAGGAAGTTATTTTTCAGTAGTACTAATACTGTATTTCTACTCTACAGCGCTCAAACAACTTGAAGTTCAACTATGGGAAAACACTTATTCCAAAACCATTGATAGCTCATAATGTTTACTGAAATCAAAATTTTGCATATGAAATTGTCAGTTTCAAACGCATCAAATTCCACAAAATAGCATATATTTTTATAATATTCCATCTACGGGCTTTACCGTGATGTTAAAAGAGAAGTAATAATTCCAAACACTGCTCAATATTGTTCAGGAAAATATTAGGTAGAGAAAGAGAGGTGTTCCCAGTAGGATTATACGGTGCGAAAAAAGACAATTTGATCTCACAAAAAACAGTTTAAAAGTAAAATCAAGTTTTATTTATTGCCATCTAAGTAATAACAGCCACAACAATGGCTTATAATGCCCAACAAAAGGGCTATATATACAGTCCAACACTAGCAAAGGGGTTGGATATATAATATAATAATGGTTACAATTGCATTTAGTAAGGAAACATATTACTTATACATGCACTTAAGGTCAATATCCCGACATGTTTCGCCCAACATGGGCTTCCTCAGGGGACTGATAATGACCGATGCACTTTGTTGTTCCCGTAACCAATAAATCAAGCACAAAACAACAGCCGCCAGGTAATGAACACCGCACCCCACCAGGAGGCCCCAACCAAAGGGGCTTGCAGAGGACACTCACAGTCCAAGTGGAGAGGTTAAATTTTCAAAGAAAGCGTACTGGGGGTGTTTGGATAGTGTGGATTGAAAATGGTTGAATGTAGAAAGTCAAATCACAGCCGATAGAGCTGCTCAGCAAAACTCTGGCATATGCGATCTTCAAAAACAAGCGCTCGCGTCCACAATACTTCCACCCCCAGCTGGCAGCCTGTATAAGTAATATGTTTCCTTACTAAATGCAATTGTAACCATTATTATATTATATATCCAACCCCTTTGCTAGTGTTGGACTGTATATATAGCCCTTTTGTTGGGCATTATAAGCCATTGTTGTGGCTGTTATTACTTAGATGGCAATAAATAAAACTTGATTTTACTTTTAAACAGTTTTTTGTGAGATCAAATTGTCTTTTTCGCACCGTATAATCCTACTGGGAACACCTCTCTTTCTCTACCTAATACTTTCCTTCCTGGGATGAGGTGCCTCCTAATAGAGGGGATAATCCAGACAGGGAACCACCTTCTGTAAAAAAAAAAATTGTTCAGGAAAAGTTACCATTCATTTATGACTAATACAATGAAAATATGTTCAGTTTCAGACTGCGAAAGGGTTTTAATATAGCTTTTTGGATCAGAGATCACAAAAGTGAAAAATTACAGCTATAGCCTTCCTCCATTCAATCACAGCTGAGTACATACATTTAAAAAAGTACACAGAAAAGCGCCTTGGGATTTTATATGAGGTAAGCACCATTTGCCACTAATAACAAAGTAACAAGAGTATACACAGTTTGAACATTTATTGAAAAATGATCTTACATACATGGATAGCATGACAATTGCTGGGCCAATAAAATCCATCAAAGTACAGTTTTGCAATGATACATATAAAAACATACAGTATGCACAGGCATCTAGTAAACCCGACGCGTTTCGCGAGACATGGCTCGCTTCCTTAGGGGTGGATGCGTGTGTGATGTATCTATAATAAATAAGAAAAAATGTATAACACAATGAAGGTTGTTATGTTAAATTGTCAGAGGAGTCTAGAGGTGAAAGGCCTAATCTCACCATCAGGTATGGATTTTGGGGGGGATCCCATGCTGTTTCTTTTCCTAATTCTGTCATAGGGTTCACATTAACCAATTCAATACAGGGCACTTTCACCCCCTTCCTGCCCAGACCAATTTTTAGCTTTCAGTGCTCATTGGCATCTATGGGAAATCTTTGTCAGCTTGACATGGCACTGCTCCCAAACCTTAAGTAACAGTGACACCACAGGACTCCCGAAGTAAACTGTGGTTCTCCTTAGAGAAAACAATGGCTGGGAGGAACCTAGCAGGATCCCCATGGATCCCAACAATATCTAGAGCCCTCGCAGAGTGAACATCCCCCCTATAATGTAACACCCTCGCAGTGTGGGACAGATTGAATAAAATGGGCAAATTTGCCCCTCATACATCTCCTGTAGCACCACTGGGAGGATTCCCATGGTTTCTGCTAGGAGAGGAAATGGATTTTTGGGTATATGGGGGCAGATGGGAATACCACCTCTGCCAGGTTCGCTCCCCCGGTATCTTTATCAACCCTGACAGAGTTGGTTTAGACCCTGGGGAGTATACCTTTGGCTACCTGGAGATACCATCAAATGGCAGATGTTTTTAACAAATTAAGACCTCGAGTAAGGCCATTGAAGTCTTTGACTACATTTGAGGCGCTATGTGTTGGCTCTTCGCAGCCTAGACATCCCTTATCTCAGATGTATAGACTGATTCTTAGCACCCAGGGTACATCAACCCCCTATTATATAAAAGAATGGGAGAGGGAACTGAACCATACATTTTCATTTCTGGAAATTAAAAAACTGATTAAATCTACACATGCCACTTCTATAAGTTCACAGACACAAGAGATGTCATATACATTTTTAGTTAGATGGTACCGAACACCGGTCAAGATGGCACAGATGCATCTGACTGTAGAAGATAGTTGCTGGAGAGGGTGTAAACACAAGGGTACATACCTTAATTTATGGTGGTTTTGGGAATCGATTGCTCCGTGGATTGAGAAAATGACTGAGAGACCTATAGAATTTTCTCCTTTGCACTTTCTTTTCCATGGGATGCCCTCTTCTATCAAGTTTTATAAGAAAAGTATAACTCCACACTTATTAAATGTTGCTAAATTACTAATTCCAAGGTTTTGGAGACAAAATATATGCCCCGCTGTATTAGATTGGAAGAGAGAAGTGAATAAATTAATGGAAGCAGAAAGATGGATTCATACAATTAAAAATCAACAAAAGAAATTTAAAACATATGGGCAATTTGGGAAAACTATGCCCCTGAGATTAAGTTGGACTAGAGTGGATTAACTCACGCAGAGGGTAGGATATGCTCTCTAGATAATGATGGAAGTGGGGTTCTCTTCCCCCCCCTTTTTTTTTCTCTCCTCTCCTTCAGTGGTACAATAAAGATGGATTGCAAAGGTTTTCGGAGTAAAGGAAGGTTCACTTGGGAGTTGAGAAGAGGAATAACTTTTAATGTTAGTTATAATAGGTGCTGTAGAATGTGGGTATTGTTATTTATATGTAAAGGGAGGGAAGAGAATGTACAAAGGGAACATTTTTTTTTGTCTCTTTGTTCTATTGATACACTTAAGGTTGATTATAAGGTTATGGGGAACAAGGGAAAGTTATTTGAGAGCAAGGAGAGATAATCTCCATAAAATACACTAAGTGTGGGGTAGAGTGTGAAAGTTTGTATTTAAAGGTTATGGAGTGTACTGAGATGATCACTGGAGAATAAGAAGAGATGGCCTTTTATGACATGGGAAAGGGGTGGGGTGTAGTGTGTGCACGATATTGGCAAGGAGTGGGTGGGGATGTTTTTTTTTGTCACACTTAGGTGTCCTTTTATAAAACTGTGATCAGCCGTGATCCCAAGGATCACGGCTGATCACAGTTCATTTTCGGTTTATAAAGCAGAGATAATCGGGAGAGAAGCTGTTCTTCACAGATTATCTCTGCACACAGAGAACTGTCATTCACTGACACAGAAACGGGCAGTTTATGAAGCTGCGATCTCCGCACTTCACTGGTGATCTCGGTCAGAATTCACCCTCCCCGATTCACCAGCTCAGAGGTGGAGAATTGGGGGAATGAAGAGGGAATCCCAGGGAAGGAGGAAGATTATAGACTTCCTCCTGCCTCGTTCAGACCCCCCCAACACATTAGCCATGTCCCCCTGCCCTGTATATGTGTATATATGTACATACATGTATATGATGTATGTGTGTATATATAATGTATGTGTATATATATGTATATATAAGTTGTGTATGTGCTTATATATACATATATAGTGTAGAGGGGCTAATCATTTTATTAACTATTTGGGCGGGCTCCTCCGAGAATGTCCGTTACTGAGCAGTGATAATTTATCACTGCTTAATAAACTGACATCTCAGAGTTTCTGTGAATTTTGGTGACGTAATCTCGTTATGTCTCGCGAGATTGGGGCGTTCTCCACAGTTTAAAGCGTTTGTAGATCACTTCACAAACTGTGAAGTGATTTACATCGCTTAATAAACAGGCACACGGGGGAGAACGATCTCCTCTGTGAATGCCGGAGAACTGTGCAGTGGAATTTTTACACTGCTTAATAAACGGACACCTAAGGGCTGATTATAAGGACAGTGGTGTGTAATGGATTTTTCACTTGAGTGTAAAGAAGAAATAACTTCTAATGTATAGCATGAATGGGGTAGAGTGGGAGTGTTTTTATTTAAAGGGAAGGGCAATGGAGGGTATTAGAAGGGGGGAACAACAGAGGAGGGGGGGTTGTTTTTTTTTTTTTGTTTTGTTGCACCTAGGGTTGATTACAAGGACAGTGGTGTGTAATGGATTTTTCACTTGAGTGTAAAGAAGAAACAATTGTTAATATATAGCATGAGTAGGGTAGAGTGGGAGTGTTTTTTTATTTAAGGGAAAAGGTAATTGAGAAATGTTTTTTTTTTCCTCGCTTTCTCTCACGAGTTCCTCAAGGGAATGAACAAGGTTGGGTGAGGGGAGTTTTAATTGTAGAGGGGAGGTTTTCCTCCCTTTTTTTTTTTTCGAGGGGAGGTACTGTTTGTTTGTATTTCGTGTTGAAGAGTTTTAAATGAGTAAAGAAGGGATATGTGTATCTGCCAGAGAGGAGGCAGGTGGCTGGTGGCCTCCCAGGAGGTGGAGAGTTTTTTTTTCTTTCTATTTTTAATAGTGGGTGTCGTAATTGACTAGATTACATTGAGGGACACTATATTTTTATTTTTTACTTTTTTATGAAGGAATTGCCAAAAAACTGTTTCCTCTGTTTCTTACTTTTTGACACTTTTTTGGTGAATGGGTAGGGGTACAATGTACCCGATACCCATTCACATAGGGGGGGCCGGGATCTGGGGGCCCCCTTGTTAAAGGGGGCTTCCAGATTCCGATAAGCCCCCCAACCACAGATCCCGACAACCACAGCCCAGGGTTGTCAGGAACAGCCCCAAAGCACCCACCCCCCATGTTGAGGGCATGTGGCCTGGTATGGTTCAGGAGGAGGGGCGCTCACTTGTCCTCCCCTTTTCCCGACCTCTCAGGCTGCGTGCTAGGATAAGGGTCTGGTATGGATTTTGGGAGGGACCCTACGCAATTTTTTAAAACAAATTTTGGTGTGGGGTTCCCCTTAAAACCTATGCCAGACCTGAAGGGCCTGGTATAGATTGGGAGGGGGACCCTATGCCATTTTTTTTATTTTTTAAAATCTATATTGAAGAGCGGGCAACACATTACAGCCGTGAGCAAGTTTAAATTACATTTTTTCCTTTAGAAATGTCGTTATTGCTGCAGCATGTTCTATATATCGCACAGATTCGCCACTTTGTAGGCAGACTAAGGGGACCCCCCTCCTCCTCGGCATGATATTTAAATTAATTTTTCATTTTTATTGTTTCACTTTAAGGATCATTAAAATCACTGCTCCTTTAAAACGTTTTTTTTTTTGCATTGATACAGGGTAACGGTGGATAGAGAGACAGTAAGCTTAGGTAGCAGTGTGCAGGCAATTTAGTGTAGCTAGGTGGTTATTGTGAAAAACATATAGATAGACAAATAGATAGGGAGATCTACAGTATCTCACAAAAGTGAGTACACCCCTCACATTTTTGTAAATATATTATTATATCTTTTCATGTGACAACGCTGAAGAAATGACACTTTGCTACAATGTAAAGTAGTGAGTGTATAGCTTGTATAACAGTGTAAATTTGATGTTCCCTCAAAATAACCCAACACACAGCCATTAATGTCTAAACCACTGGCAACAAAATTGAGTGCACCCCTAAGTGAAAATGTCCGAATTGAGTCCAATTAGGCATTTTCCCTCCCCGGTGTAATGTGACCCATTAGTGTTACAAGGTCTCAGGTGTGAATGGGAAGCAGGTGTGTTAAATTTGGTGTTATCGCTCTCACTCTCTCATACTGGTCACTGGAAGTTCAACATGGCACCTCATGGGAAAGAACTCCCTCAGAATCTGAAAAAAAGATTTGTTGCTCTACATAAAGATGGCCTAGGTTATAAGAGGATTGGCAAGACCCTAAAACTGAGCTGCAGCTTGGTGGCCAAGACCATACAGCGATTTAACGCTCTGGTGAACTCCATGCCCAAGAGGGTTACAGCAGTGCTGGAAAATAATGGTGGCCACACAAAATATTGACACTTTGGGCCCAATTTTGACATTTTCATTTTACTCACTGGGTGTACTCACTTTTGTTGCCAGCGGTTTAGACATTAATGGCTGTGTGTTGAGTTATTTTGAGGGGACAGCAAATTTACACTGTTATACAAGCTGTACAATCACTACTTTACATTGTAGCAAAGTGTAATTTCTGCAGTGTTGTCACATGAAAAGACAGAATAAAATATTTACAAAAATGTGAGGTGTGTACTCACTTTTGTGAGATACTATATATATATATATATATATATATATATATACACAGTATCTCACAAAAGCGAGATGCATATATATATTCCTTCACTGCCTAAACGGACACTATATACTATACACTGCCTTAACCCTCTTGGGCATGGAGTTCACCAGAGCTTGGCAGGTTGCTACTAGAGTCCTAAAAAACAAAACAGAAAGGGAGGCGTGCGCACCTAGTGCATTACCATAAAAACTTATTAGAATTGTAAAAAAGTTTAAAAATGAATACTCACAAAACCACAATGTGGTATCTCAAAGCCATAAAACCAAAGCGATATGATGCAAATGGGTAGATGAAAGAGCACAAGGTGGGGTAACAGCTGACACGTTTCGGGGGTGAACCCCCTTTCTCAGAGCTGTGCTAGTCTGGACTGCCAGACAGAGTGGTATAAATACATAAAATGACCAGGAGAGACTGAAAGTTCAATCACCTTGCAAATTGGTCAGTTAAGACGTCCGAGAGTTTGGATTTGCATCTCCCTTTCTGTTTTGTTTTTTAGTATATTTCGGATCACCCTATCCGAGGGGGGCAGCACACATTTGGTGTTTTATTCCTTGATGCTCCGGTTGCCTTTACTCCAAAGGTCTTTTAGCGCTGGAAACAACTTTTTTCTTTTGTACAACATGCCACTAGAGTCCTCTTCCACTCCTCCATGACGACATCACATAGCTGGTGGACGTTAGAGACCTTGCGCTCCTGCACCTTCCGTTTGAGGATGCCCCACAGATGCTCAATAGAGGCTTCCTTCTGGGATGACAGCCATGCAGACCAATTTGATGCAGTGTGCAGCGTATGTTCTGAGCACTGACAGGCTAACCCCCCGCCCCATCAACCTCTGCAGCAATGCTGACAGCACTCATACGTCTATTTTCCAAAGACAACCTCTGGATATGATGCTGAGCATGTGAACTTAACTCCTTTGGTCGACCAAGGCGAGGCCTGTTCTGAGTGAAACCTGTCCCGTTAAACCGCTGTATGGTCTTGGCCACCATGCTGCAGCTCAGTTTCAGGGTCTTGGCAATCTTCATCAAAAATGTGGGGTGTATTCACTTTTGTGAGATACTGTACATATATATATATATATATATATATATATATATATATATATATAACTGGGATTGCTGCACAATTTTTTCTTTTAATGGAGAAAATATCACATCAAACTCACATGGTATACATGGTAACAGTTTCAGGCTTGTATTGCTAACGCCCTTCTTCAAAGACCAAATACCTACAAATGACCATATACATAGGATGTTATATAGTTCACTTGTTCACTTGCATCATTAAACAATCAAACAATTAAACAATTCAATTAGCCTGGAATCCACTAACATCTGAATTAATGCATGATGTCATGTTATGGGTTTATCATAAGATACAATGTTGAAGCAATGAAATGAACAGATGTAGCAAATCTCCCACATCATAAGGACACTGTCATATAAGGACCCTGCGGTGAAAAAATAAAGGACAAAAGAAAAAAAAAGATTAAAAAAGAAAAATTATCAATGAAAAATAAAGTAAAATATAGTGCAGAAGGTATGCATCTATAAGCAATATACATGCATGTATGCACATACGCAGTACGTGTATTGCGATAGTATATACTAAACTTATGTTCAAGCCCACAAGAACAAAATTCTTCTAGGGCTAACAAAAGAATAATAGTAAAAGATGTTTGTTTATTTTTAAATAAATTTAAACTGAATAGAGATTCACATCAAAGAAACAGATATAAGTCAAAATCCGAATTTAACCCTGGGCTGGAGAGTATATAATCAATGAATCCAGCTAACTTCTTTTTTTTTCAGTTCTTGTTCTCCATCACCTCCCCGTCTGTTTTTAAATACACTGTCTACAACCATGTACCTAAGGTGGGCAACTGTCCCTTCTCCAGAAAATGTCTCGCTAAAGGCTGATCCAGTTTATCCCGTATAGCATATTTGTGTCTTGCAATGCGTCTTACATTTTTTTGTGTAGTCTGCCCTACATATAAGAGCCTGCATGGACACTTAATAATATATACCACATAAGAAGACTGACAAGTGAAGTAGTCTCTTATTGGTATATTGAAACCTTTGTGACGATGGGAAAAATGTTTCCCTTTGATCATACAGGTGCATTAGATACAGGCAGGGGAACGAGCCTGTGTTGTGTGGACCAAGAAATGTAGTTGGAGGAGTAGGTTTAGTATACTGACCAGACCTAACTACTTTATCATTAATGGATCTACCACGACAGTATGAATGCAGAGGAGGATGATAAAACTCAGGGATCATTGGATAATTTCTATTAAGGATAGACCAGTGCTTTTTGATAGCATTAAACACTTGTTTGGAAAATGGGTGAAATTGTGAAGTGAAGGGTAATCTCCAACCCATGGTCCTTGTTTTACTATGCTGTAAATTGTTACATTCATAATGAACCATATCTCTAGGATATCCACGCTGTCGGAGCCTACCCTCCATCCCATCTGATCTAGTTTCACGTGTGTTAGGATCACTATTATTTCTTGAAACTCTTTTAAACTGTGTGCCACAAGTACTTGCATGCAGCCATTCTGCTAGCAGTACACCACCAGGTGAATTCAGCAGGCAAATATCCCTACCCCAGTTGCTGAACTGTAAAAAAAAATACTGCCCCAGCCATCCACATGCTCAGCGTCTTTATGCTAGCTTGGCCAAATTGCTAGCACTCCAACTGCTGCCATTTCAGCTGGTAGACTCTGCCTCTTTTCGTGAATTTGTGGAATGTGCTGTCCCACAGTGGCAGGTTCCCAAAAGAATTTTTTTTTTCATGTAAGGCCATTCCAGCTCTCCACCAGCATGTGGAAGGCAATGTTTTGGCCTCAATGGACAGGGCGGTCAGCAGCAGGGTTCATATTACCGCTGACTCATGGTCCAGCAGGCACGGTCAGGCACGTTACCTTTCTTTCATGGCACACTGGGTAACTCTGCTGGCAGCTGGGAAGGATGCAGGACAGGGTTCAGTGTTGGAGCTAGTTCGGCCACCATGCCTCCAAAAAGCTGGTGGTGATTTTGCCACATCCGCCTCCTCCACCCCCTCCTCTTCTTCTACCTCTGGCCTCTTCTGCAGAATTGTCCTCTGAACTTGCAGTGCTCCATAAGCGTTCAAGGGGCTATGCAAGCAGTCAGGCTAAATGATGTCATGCGGTGCTTGAGTTAGCCTGTCTTGGGGACAGGAGCCACACTGGGGAAGAGATTCTGTCAGCTCTGCGGGGGCAGGCTCAGAGGTGGTTGACGCCACGGC
This sequence comes from Glandirana rugosa, assembly GCA_018402905.1. Classification (NCBI taxonomy): domain Eukaryota; kingdom Metazoa; phylum Chordata; class Amphibia; order Anura; family Ranidae; genus Glandirana; species Glandirana rugosa. The sequence continues at coordinate 87,486 of BLSH010517255.1, read as the reverse complement.
AGCTTGAGCCAGGAATGATTGCATGCGAAAATGGCACCAACCTTCTCTCTGCCATTTGACAGGGACACTTGACACATCTTCCATGCTTGTCACACGTATTGAATTTGGTGGTGCAGCATTTCTTGACCAGGTACCCAGGCTTACCAGATATCCTGAGGCAGGCCAGAAAAGTCTGTGCTCATTTCCGGCATTCATACAATGCCAGTGCCTGGCTGGCTGACATTCAGCGGGAATTCAACCTGCCACCAACCGCCTCATTTGTGACATGCCCACCAGGTGGAACTCAACATTGGCAATGCTGCAGCAGCTGCACACACAGCAGAGGGCCATCCATGAGTACCTCTGTGTCAGAGAACGATCCAGCAGCAGAGGTATTCTCCGTTGGCATGAAGGAATGCGCCAGTGCGCATGCGCAGAAGATCGGGAACGAACGGAAAGTTCCGAATGTTAGTGCGCACACGCGCACATCCGTTCGTATGCAATGCGAAATTAAACCCGTGCAGAAGAGCCATTAGTTGCTGGATTACCTTCAGCTTCCTGCTGTTCCCTGTGTTTCTGTTCCTGACTGATCTGGTCCTCGGCTACCGACCCGGCTTGACCAGACCATTCTGATCCTGATTCCTGGCTTTGACCCCTGGCTTGTTTCAATACTCTGCACTCTGGCTCCTGATCGGTGTTTGACCCTCGGTCTGGCTGTTGACTTTGCTCCTGGCTACTCCTGAATCAAGGATATAGACTTTGCTTGCTATTCCAAGTATGACCTACGGCTTGACCTTGGATCCTGATTCTGGTTCTCTCTGCTCCTGCCACGTGTGCACCAGTGTACCAAGGGGACTCCAGCCCAGCAGCACGTCCTAGTTCCAGCGTAGTCATCCTGGGAGACTACGCACCTGGCCTGCACCAACTGATAGCTCCTGCCTCTCCGGGCATAGCACTCCCTGTTCCACCTTCAGGGGCCATTCTGGACCTAGCTGCAAGGGAAGCCCTCTCTGCACCTTGGCCTCCAACCAGGTAATTGACAGTATAATCCAGCCATGTCAGAGGCCAAGGGAGGCGCTTCCCCACTCGAGGCTTTATGCCAGCAGGTGGCGGCTCTCACCCAGGCAGTGACAAGGCTTCAGGAGGGATATTTCCAGTTGAAGGGACGTCTTCAGCATCTATCCATGTCTCTGACCCCAACGTCCACCCCTTCTGTCGTACCTGCCCAATCGGCTCAAGCCACCGCTGTGATTGTTCCATCCCCTAAACCAAGGGTAACCACACCAGAACGCTTCATGGGTGACCGAAGAAAGTTCCGGGCATTTAAAAATGCTTGCCTGCTCTACTTGGCCCTGCAACCAAGGACTTTTTCCCAAGAGACTATTAATGTGGGATTTATCATTTCACTACTATCTGATGAACCCCAGTCCTGGGTTCACCATCTCCTGGAACAGAAAGATCCTGTTGTTGCCTGCTGTACGATGACCCACAGCGTACCACCACAGCAGAGTCCGCCCTCCACTCCTTGCAACAAGGGCGGTGTACAGTGGAGGACCATATGGTGGATTTCCACCGATGGGCCGCTGACACCCAGTGGAATGAGGCCGCCCTCAGACATCAATATCAGCTGGGACTTTCTGAAACTCTCAAAGACAAGTTGGCGCGGGTGCAAGCTCCCTTTCCCTAGAGGGACTTATTCAGCTATCCATCCAGCTGGACAGACGGCTGCAGGAGCTGCGAGAGGAACGTTCTCAAGTACTTTGGCCAACTTGGATGCTGCCCAAAGTTCCCTCTGTTCCAGTGCAACCTGCTGTCAACTTGCCCAAGGATGAGCACATGCAGCTGGGCCTAATCCGCTCCTCCATGACACCAGAGGAAAGACGTCGCTGCTGACTGGCCAACCTCTGTTTCTACTGTGGAAAGAATGGACATTTCATAAACAGCTGTCCTGTAAGGCCAAGTAAGTCTGCCTGCCAGAGCCCCATACATTTGCAGGTTGCTGGAGCCTCTCCATCTCACCTGGTTCTTCATGTCTCATTACAGGTGGTCAAAGGGGAGGTCCAAATACCAGCGATCATTGACTCTGGGGCATGCAGCTGTTTTATGGACTCTGCACTAGTAAAAAGACTTTGTGCCTGTACAGCCTAAAAAACAGAGACTTGAAGTCCACCTGGCTGATGGAACCATTCCTAGGTCTGGGCCCATAACCCAAGAGACTGTGCCTATACTCACCTCAACAGTATCCGGTCACAATGGGAAAATCCGCCCGAAAGGGATCTCATCTCCTGGCAAAAGTTCAATCGGGCAATTGTACGGGTGATGAGGAGGTAACACCTCCGCCACCTTCTTATCGAAGACATCCAGGAAATCATGGTATGCTGTGGGAATAACCTGGCTTATATCGGGGGCTGGCCTCCATTTCGATATCCTTGGTTCCCCTATGTTTCCTGTGATTTTGGGGATTCCATGGTTACGGGCTTACAACCCACAGATCGATTGGAGAAAGGGGGAGATCGTCTTCTGATCAACCTACTGCCGGGAATCCGCCTCTCCAACCAGCTGTCTTACCGTTCAGCCAGCCCCTGACATCAGCCAGGCTATTCCCACAGCATACCATAATTTCCCGGATGTCTTCAACAAGAAGGCGGCTGGAGGTGTTACCCCCTCATCGCCTGTAAGATTGCCCGATTTAACTTTTTCCAGGAGCTGAGATCCCCTTTGGGCGGATCTTCCCATTATCAGAGAATGAATTGGAGGCACTGCGCCAATACATTGATGAGAACTTGGAAAATGGGTTCATCCATCCCTCTTCCTCCCCAACTGGTGCAGGAATCTTCTTTGTACAAAAGAAAGATCACACTTTGAGACTGTGTGTGGACTATAGAGAGCTCAATAAAATCACAATCAAGAATCGTTACCCTCTGCCTCTTGTTCCTGAACTGTTTCAAAGATTCCGCGATGCCCAAATTTTCACTAAGTTGGACTTGGTGCGGATTTGAGAGGGAGATGAGTGGAAAACAGCGTTTCGAACTCGCTTCGGACATTTTGAATACCTTGTCATGCCTTGCGGACTATGCAATGCTCCAGCCACTTTTCAGCATTTTGTAAATTACATCTTCAGAGAATTTCTAGATCATTTCCTGATTGTCTACCTGCATGACATCCTGATCTTCTCTGCTACCCTGGAGTTACACAGAGCCCATGTCAAGAAAGTCTTGCTCACCTTAAGGAAACATGGACTGTATGCAAAAACTGAAAAGCGTGACTTTGAGAAAACCACCATCCATTTTCTGGGTCTAGTCATCTCCACAGATGGGGTGGCCATGGATCCCCAAAAAGTGTCAGCCATCTTGGAATGGCTAGCCCCCACCGATAAGAAAGGGGTCCAGAGATTTGTGGGCTTTGCAAATTTTTATCGGAGGTTTATCAAGAACTTCTCTGGTATGATTGCTCCGATCACCCAGCTGACCCGTCAGCATGCCCGCTTTCAATGGATACAAGAGGCCCAGGTTGCCTTTGAGAAGCTAAAAACTGTGTTTACGTCAGCCCCGGTCCCGCAGCATCCAGATCCGGCCTTACCCTTTGTCTTGGAAGTTGATGCTTCTGAAATCGCCATAGGAGCAGTCCTTCCCCAATATCAGGGACCTAAGGCATTATTACATCCAGTTGCCTTTTTCTCCCGTAAGATGAGCCTGGCAGAAAGGAATTATGACATGGGAGACCGAGAGCTACTAGCGATTAAAACCGCATTGGAAGAATGGAGATATCTGTTGGAAGGAGCAGCCCACCCCATCATGATATTCACAGACCACAAAAATCTGGAATATCTAAAATCAGCCAAGCGTCTAAAACTCAGACAAGCTCGGTGGGCTCTCTTTTTCTCCAGATTCCACTTTCATCTGGCATATCGTCCAGGCTCTAAGAATGGGAAGGTTGACGCACTCTCTTGTATGTTTCCAGAGACACCTGAAGTCACCGCCCCCAGCACCATCTTGACCCCTCAGAACTTTCTGATGATTCAACCCAACTTAAGGCCAGCCTTTGAACAAGCCTCCGCCCAATGCTCAGAATCTGAGGCTCCCGCGCCCAGGAAGCTGGATGGACTTTTATGGCATGGGAATAAGATCTTTGCACCCAAGGAAGCCAGAATCCAGGTCCTCAAGACTTTCCACAACCACCTGCTTGCGGGTCATTTTGGGGTCCATAAGACATCAGAACTAATCCAATGATCCTACTGGTGGCCCAAGCTGAGACAAGATTGTAAGGACTTCATAAATTCTTGTACCACTTGTACCAGGAACAAGGGTAGTCATTTGCAGGCCTGGGGTTTGTTAAGACCTTTGCCAGTCCCGGAGCTTCCTTGGAAAATGCTGTCCATGGACTTTATAGTCGAGTTGCCCTCCTCTGATGTTTTTTCCACAATCCTGGTAGTAGTCGGCTGTTTATCCAAGATGGCCCACTTTATACCTATGGTGGGCACCCCATCAGCAGTAGAGACGGCTCATGCATTTATCAAGGAAATTGTCAGGCTCCATGGTCTTCCTGACAGCATCGTCTCCGATAGAGGAGTCCAGTTCACCTCCAGATTCTAGAGGGTGCTCTGTAAACCCTTAAATATCGAGGTCTGTCTGTCATCTGCCTACCATCCACAAAGCAACGGCCAAACAGAGCTAACGAATCAGACCTTGGAGAAATATCTCTGTTGTTTTTCCACTTTCTCGCAGGATAACTGCATTGAACTTCTCCTTTTGCCGAATTTGCTTACAACAACTCCATACATGCTTCAACTAACCAGTCGCCATTCTGGGCAAATTACGGTTTTCATCCCTCTTTTCTGCCAAACACAATACCGGAAGCAGCAGTACCCGCAGTACAAGACAGGATAAACTTTATCCATGAGAACTACCTAGTCTTGCAAGAGACAATACAAAAGGCCCAGGAGGCATTACGACAAGAAGAGGAAAGAGGGTCCTACATTTAACCACTTCAATACTGGGCACTTAAACCCCCTTCCTTCCCGGACTAATTTTCAGCTTTCAGCGCTGTTGCAGTTTGAATGACAATTGCGCGGTCATGCGACACTGTACCCATATGAAATTTTTATCATTTTTTCACACAAATAGAGCTTTCTTTTGGTGGTATTTAATCACCCCTGGGTTTTTTATTTTTTGCGCTATAAATTAAAAAAAGACTGAAAAAAAAAACAATGCATTTTTCTGCGTTTCTGTTATAAAATTTTGCAAATAAGTAATTTCTCTTCATAAATTTTGACCAAAAATGATACTGCTACATTTCTTTGGTAAAAATAACCCAAATTGGAGTTTATTTGGTGTTGGCGGACAGACAGATGTGACGGGGTGTTTTGTGTATGGTGACAGATGTGACGGGGACAGACAGATGTTTGGGGACATACAGATGTTTTGGGGACTGTGACAGATGTTTTGTGTATGGTGACAGATGTGATGGGGGTCATACAGATGTTTTGGGGGCTGTTTTATGGGGACACTTATATGTATGGGGACAGGGGTATCAGTGTGCTTAGTGCACTGTGTGGGGGGCGATCTGTGACAGCTTTCTGCATGAAATCCTCATCATGCAGAAAGCTGTCACAGAGCCGCAGCTTCCCCCCTCCCCCCCCGCACTGAGCTCTCACTGAGCTAGGCGGGGGGAGAACTGTCACAGAGACTCTGTTTACAATGTGGCGGCTGTGATTGGACAGTCACTGCGCCCGTATCCCGATCTCTGCTCAGCTGGATCCTGTGATCATAATGATCACAGGATCCCGCAGCAGCGCGGCGCATGGCCGCGCTGCGAGCTCCCGTTCTGCAGGACATAAATACACGTCCTGTCAGACGGGGAAGCTCCCACCCGGCCGTATATGTACAGTGGCCGCGTGGGAGGTGGTTAAGGTTGGTGACAAGGTATGGCTGTCCACCACAAACCTGAAATTAACTTGTCCATCAAGGAAGCTTGGACCAAGATTCATCGGTCCATTCACGATTAAAAAGGAGATCAATCCAGTGGCCTTTGAGCTTACCTTGCCAAGATCTTATAAGACCCATCCAGTCTTTCATATCTCTCTGCTCAAGCCAGTCACTGCTAGCCCCTTTACAGAAAAAGAGTCTTCACCCCATCCCCCTATCTTGGTCAGTGAAGACACAGAGTTCGAGGTGGAAGCTATTTGGATTGTCGGAAGAAGGGTAGGCAGGCCCAAAACCTCATCAAATGGAAGGGGTATGCGCCTGAGGAAAACTCATGGGAACCTGCAAAACATGTGCACGCCCCTAAATTGGTGCGTGAGTTCTGCAAAAAACATCCTGAGAAGCAAGCTTGTTTGGGCATCCGGAGGCTGCCCCTTGGGGGAGGGGCACTGTCAGAGAATAAAAGTTTTTTGTTACTCCTGCGCTACCAGGACTCAAGGAGGACAGCTTAAAATAACTTGAAAACGTAACGATAACAGCCGCTCACACTAGATACAAAGAAATTGTAAAAAATGTGGTGAAATAATGTGGAGCGCTATTGATCAATAACTGATAAACGGTATAAAAACCTGAATAAGGGTGAACTATGGCAAAAAGCTGAAAGATAATGATTGAAGATCGGTGGAGATAAATCGTTTTAAATGCACGTGCCTCAAGGCTGGGCACCTAATAATAGGTAAAGCAAACAAATCAGCTGTAATGAAAAAACCGTATCATATGCATGTGCCTCAAGGCTGGGCACACAATAATAGGTAAAGCAAACAAATCAACTTGGATAAGTTCAATACAGTACAATTATTCTGAGTGCTTTCTGAGGCATATGCTAATTTAAAAAGAGAGTTGTATGTCCTCCTCACCAGAGGAAAACGTAACATGCACATATATTGAGTACAATGTGATAAGGTGATCACCTCGGTCTGGCTTTTGACTTCGCTCCTGGCTACTCCTGAATCAAGGCTATAGACTTTGCTTGCTATTCCGTGTATGACCTCCGGCTTGACCTTGGATCCTGATTCCGGTTCTCTCTGCTCCTGCCACGTGTGCTCCAGTGTACAAAGGAGACTCCAGCCCAGCAGCACGTACTGGTTCCAGCGGAGCCATCCTGAGAGGCTACGCACCTGGCCTGCACCAACCGGTAGCCCCTGGCTCTACGGACATAGCACTCCCTGTTCCACCTTCAGGGGGTGCTTTGCACCTAGCTGCAAGGGAAGCCCTCTCTGCACCTTGGCCTCCAACCAGGTAACTGAACTGTGAGCATGGCACCAGGACAGGCTAGGTGGAGCTTGGCTTCTCTTTGCCACGTCAGTGGCTACTGATCAAGGATGCATGCGCTGTCCTGTCACCATTTGAGGAGGCCACAATAATGGTAAGCAGTGACAATGCATGCATCAGTGACACTGTCCCTCTAATATTCCTTCTGGAGCACACGCTTCATGGAATCATGGACAGGGCACTAAAGGCAGAGCAGCGGGAGGAAGAGGAGGACTTCCTTTCCTCTCAAGGCCCCCTTTATGCAGAGAGCATTCCTGCAGAGTCGCCTAACACACAGGAGTAAGAGGATTGTGTCAGTATGGATGTGGAGGATAACACGCAGCAGTTTTTAAGGGATAATGGTTTTCAGTCCCCAGAAACCCAAGGAGTTGTACGTGGCTGGGAGGAGGTAGTTCCTGATAATGTCATCCTTAGTGACCCAGAGGACACTCATGCCTCCACAAACATACACTGCATGGGCTCTCTGATTCTGAAATGCCTGCAAAAAGACCCTAGGATTCATGGTATCAAGGAGAGGGATCATTACTGGCTGGCAACCCTTCTCGATCCACCTTACAAGGGTAAAGTTGCAGAGCTCATCCTGCCTGCGCAGAGGGAGCAGAGGATGAAACATCTTCAGGATACCTTGAAGAAAAGTTTGTGCAACGCCCTTCCAGACCCAGGGGGCTACCATGTCCTGGTGCTGGACAACGTGTTTCTGAAGCTTCGGTTTGTTCAGAGGCAGCATGGTGGAGAAGGTGGCCGGCTGACCGATGCCTTTAAAAAAAATTTCAGTCCTCAGCGCTCAGGCCTGATAGGTTCAAGCAACCATCGTCAGCGTCTGCATTATATGGTGCAGGAATATCGGGGGCAAGAGCAGACTTGGAGACCTTTCCAATTGAGCATCCACTGAGTTACTGGGTCTTGAGGATGGACTACTTGGCGGAACTTGCTGAATATGCAATTGAGCTACTGGCCTTTCCTGCATCCAACATGCTTTCTGAATGGACATTCGGTGCTGCTGTAGGGTTCATAAGCGATCAAAGCATGCACCTGTCCACAGACTTGGTTGATAGGCTCACATTTACACCCTGTTCCAAATTATTATGACAATGATATTTTTCTCATTTACCTAAGTGGAAGAGACACGCATTATTAAACCTTCAAAAAATAAAACTTTTTTTTATGACAATAGTAATCTTCCAAACAAGCTTATTTTAAACTTAACATGAGAATTATCAACTATTGTACTCTTAATACGACTGACAACAAATGTAGTTAATAAATCCATTTAATCTTTTTATAGTAACCGTATTATTAATGTAGTTAATAAATCCATTTACTCTTTTTATAGTAACAGTATTATTAAACCTTGTCCCACATTTACACTCGGATAGTTGGTTCAGACACCTGTCCACGTACGAAACTAGCGAATACTTGGG
>BLSH010517255.1:32676-48504 GCA_018402905.1 Glandirana rugosa | reverse complement strand
ATTCACCACTTTCTCTCATCACCTCTCTTTCAGCCCCCTCTCTTTCTATCACCCCCCCTTTCCTTCTCTCTCAACCGCTCTCTCACCCCCCTTTCTCTCTTTAATTTAATTTGTTTTAAGAAAAAATTGTTTGCTTTTTAATTGTATTTATTTTCATAAAAAGGCCCACCAAAATCCTCAGCACTAGGCCCATGATGCTCTTAATCTGACCCTAACCACAGTGCAATCTGTGGCCACTAATCCCTTCTGCTTTGCTTAGCTATCAGTCCCCAGTAAGATCTGTACTCAGTGTCCTAGGAGCTGTCTGCCATCTGGCCTCCACAGGTATATCTCTCATGAGGAAGATAACAAATTCCTTCTCCAGACCAGAACTCTGAAGCAGTGTTCTTCAACAGGTATGCCTCCTCAGCAATTCTCCTAAGGGTCTCAGCTCTGCAACGGCTAAGGCTCCAAACAGTTGTCTCAGTGATTCTTCTAATAGGCGCAACTGCCAAAGGAGTAAAGGAATCCTCCCTGACAGGAAAAAAATTATCTGCTCTGGCCTCCTTTCTTTATATCACCTCTCCAGCCACCTCCTGAATGCCCGCTTCCAGAGATTGATCAGGCTATGAATAATATTCATCTGATCATTGGAATCTCCCTCGTTTCCCCTAGTGTTCCAGTTTGGCTGATCTGTGGCTCTGATAGAGACAAGTGAGTGATGCATTCTGGGAGATGTAGTCTTCTAATGAGGATTTGCCCCTTGGCTGTGCGTGAGAGAAACTACACCTACCAACAGGCTGGGCTGAAGAGGAGGTTTCTGGGAGAAGAGGTACCTCGGGGGAGAGACTATAAAAACAGAGGCTTTGGGCCTGGCATGCTCTCTCTGGACTGGCATGGATCTGTATGCAGGGGATCTGTGCTGGAAGCTGCGGAGTTGCGGCCTGCTTACACAGACTCATCAAGCGGATACCCTGCGAGACATCAGCGAGCAGCCTGAATATCTTGCCCTAAAACAGTCGGGGCCTGTTCCTGTTCTATACACCCCACAGATCCGGGAGAGCCGTGGAGTGAGGTGGTGGAGGCCGGAACCATCCTAAGAGCTACTGATTGGAGAGATCATCATCATTACCATTGGTGCTCGGAAGGAGTGGAGTTTGGATGGAAGACAGAGATGGGGTGTTAGGCTGTCGGAGGCCTTTGAGAGTAACCCTCTAGTCTGGGAGGGTGAGCTCAGGCCTGGGCTCGGTTGCAGAAGGGACCCTTCTCATAACACATGGAGGGTTCCTGACCAGGAGGCACAGGAGCAAGGAGAGGACAGCAGGAGGACATTGCTGGGCAAATCTCCAGAAAGGAAGACAGCCAGGTGGGCTTCTGAGTGACACACAGTCAGGAGGACTGAGAGGCAGTCTGAGATGATGGGTGTGAGCAGTCTGGGATGGATGCCGAGTCAGTCAGGAGGACTGTGGTGGAACAGGCAGGAGAAAGGGGCATCTTCAGCCAGGTGGGTTGGCAGTACCTGAAGTGGTGGTGCTGGGAGCAGTAGCCACAGATAAGACAGCTGTGCACTAGAACTTTCTGTGCTACACCAAATGGGCCCGCGGTCCCTACCTCTAAGGGACATTTGCTACTGGTCTAATTGAGCCTTTATTAGACCATCTGTCACGTACCTGATGGTGGAGTCTGTCTTGTGCAGGGAACAACCGCTCTTGCGCACCCAATTCAAGGACCCCTGGTAGTGGGGACAGAGGCCCAAGAATGCGGGATGGCACGAGGGCTGGAGGGTCACCGATGGTGTAGTGAGGCTCCAGAAGACGTGCAGGTAGAAGGATGGTCGTACAGGCTGGGTCGGCAACAGGCAGGCAGGAAGGTACAAGAGGATCAGGCAAACGGGTAGTCAGAGTCCAAGCAAGGTTCGTTAACGGGCGGGCAGCAGAGGTACAAAGGTAGCTGGGGTCGGTGCAGGTAGCAGAACAGCAGGTCAGGACAAGCCGGGTCAACAGGAGGCAGAGCAAACACAGGAACAGGTATCAGGAGCTGAGGCTTACAGGTCAGTAACGCTGTAGAACGAGCAGCACCTGCTGATGGAATCTCCAGGTTTAAATAGCCCCATTTGGCGCCGTTTCCGGCGGGTGCGGGCGCGTGCGAACGCGCACAGGCGTGCGCACCACCGCGGAAACACAGTTTTTAGCAAAATGTTCCTTTCCTAACACCATCTAAATAGTGCCAGTTGGTCCTGAGTGTTGTAGTTCCAAAAGCAAGTGTTGTGCTGGAGGAGTTGAAGGAGATCTGCAAGCAAGTTGGTGCAGGAGGCAGAGGAGTGTATATGTTGTGTGCATATAATTGTCCCTGAAGACTTTACTACACTGATCAAGTGGGCATCCCATATTCCCCATCCCCATCCAAGGTTAAATCCCCTAATAAAATTTAAAAAAACAAAGCTACTCGGACTGCTTCCTGACTCTGTGTGCTGTGGAAAATGCGGTATGCCTAGGTGGGGGATCCCATTCACCAGCAGGGGTAGCGCTACATAAGTGATCACATTCCATCTGTTCTCAGTTGTATATGAGCTAGGAGAGGAGAAGCAGCAGCACACTGATTTTCCTGCCAAAAGGCTGTGTGGGGGTTGGGGGGTGTCAGGACAAGTCTGATCTTTGGAGGAGAACAGGCTGAGTCTTTGGCTTTAAGGCATCTAAGTACAGTTGATTTAATTAGATCAGCTTGAGCTGATTGTTTTAGTGCAGGGGTTATATGCAATGTGTCAGCACTTTGCCTAGCCCTACAGATACATGATTTAAATATCATGGTTTTGTCATAGACCTGCAAATTTTTGAGAAATGAGGATAACACTGATTGCAACACAACATCCCCCTTTTCCTCACTTAAGCTGGTCATATATTATACAATCATCTTGTACAATTTTCTTTTAGGTTTACCTAAACCATATAATATGAGGTCAAACCTAAACACTTTCAATTTGCATGCAATCAGGCAAGCCCTTGCACTACACAGTTGAAGGTAAATCTAAAGGAAATTGAATAAAACTTTTATAATGTATGCCCAATTATCATGTACCTGGTGCTGGAGGCCAATGGAGAGAGAGGGCTTCCCTTGCGGCTAAGTTCCAGACCCCCCTGAGGGTGGAAACAGGAGAGGTCAGGCCCAAAGTAGCATGGGTTGCCTACTGGACTGTGTGCAGGAGGATTCAGAGTACAGCTGGTGTGCTGGCATAGAATCAGCAGACAAGTGTCACCTGCGAGGTGTTGCAAGACTCGGATAATGCTGAGCCTGGAGCGTGGTCAGAAGGAAGCCTAGGTCAGAAGCCAGGTGGGTATCAGAGCAGACATGGTCAGGGGGATAGTCAAGGTCAGGAGCCAGGTGGGTATCAGAGCAGACATGGTCAGGGGGATAGCCGAGGTCAAACACAAAAAGTGAGCAGGAGACAGGTCAAAGACATGCCGGGTTGGTAACAGGAGACACAGGAATATCATGGAGATAACACACTGGAGGAGCCTAAGATCAACCAGCAACTGCAGCCACTGACATGTGTCCTTATATAGGCCCATTTGAAGTGCTGGTAGAGATGCTGGGTCCTAGAGTCCTTCTCCTTCCATTGGAGCCCTGACAAGTGCTAGTAGAGATGCTGGGTCCTAGAGCCCTTCTCCTGCTGTTGGTGCCCTGACACTTATATTGCCACACTCTATGTTGCAGCTCCCGACACTACCTCTTTAAATACGGGGTATGTGGGGCCTTCAATATAAGGTCTGGTAATAGGCAAAGAGCAGGTTGTATGTTGTCTGTGGGCTGTAGTTTAACTGCTTAACAACCGCCCTATAGACAAAAGACATCTGCAGAGCGGTTGCTTAACTCTGGGAGGACGTCTATTGACGTCCTCCCAGAATCACGGATCGCGGTGAATGGCCGCTGTAAGCAGCCTTTTACCACGTGATCGCGCCATCAAATTTGTACTTTCCTGGCTTGTTAGGGTCTCAGGAAATGAGATAGGCGGTCAGTACATCAGGTGTGATCAATATTCAGTGATTGGCACCATAGCTTGTAGATTCTATAACTTTCACAAAGACCAAATAATATATACTAATTCGTTTTTTTTTTTTTTTTTACCAAAGATAGGTAGCAGTATAAATTTTGGCCAAAATTTATAAAGAAAAATTACTAATTTGCAAAATTTTATAACAGAAACTAAGAAAAAATCATTTTTATACAAAATTTTCGATCTTCTTTTAATTATAGCGTAGAGTATTGCATGACTGAGTAATTGTCGTTCAAATTGTGAGAGTGCTGAAAGCTGAAAATTGGTCTGGTTTTTAAAGGGGTTTAAGTGCCCAGTGGTCAAGTGGTTAAGGTTGTCTGATTCAGAGGTATAGGGATTTACACTTGTTAAAAATTCTGTACATAGCCCTACAGAACAGGTAGTGCACAGACCACATGGGTTTTGTTGCTTAACTGTAGACAAAAAACAGGAAATTTATTATACATAAAAAAGACAGAGTTTATCACAGAGCATCTACAAACTTATAAACACTGCCCTGGAAGTCTTTGCATCTCATCCCATGAATCTGATTCTGGTTTTAATGCTACGCGCGCAACATAGGACAGGTGTTTGGCTGGGATGCCTTTATGGCTTCTGGTGGATTTCCTGATTAAAACCTCTTGTGGCCTGGTTTCTTCTTTTAGAGCATTTGGATTGTCTGTGTTAATTTCTATCTCTGTGTCTCTTTGTTGCTTATCTTTATGTGACACTGATGTGAATTTTCTCTCGGTTTAAAGTGTATGTGTTAGTTCATGAAATTTTGAACACACTGAAGTTTCATTGACATTTACACTTCTACTGATGGTTACCTTGTTTGTGTCTTGATGTAGAATTCTGTATCCCTTTTGAGATTCAGTGAACCCCACAAGTACACCTTCTTTTGCGCAAGTATTCCCCTTTGTACGTTTTTCTTTTGGGCTTTGCTTCCAAATTATTCCATTATCTGTGCGCAATACACTCAGCATTTTCTCAAATTTGTTGTTTACTTGAGCCAAATACTGTTCAAGTTTCTCTGGTACTTCACTTTTGTTGTGTAGCTGATATAGTGTATTATACCTGAGTAATCATCTATAAAAGTGCAAAAATATCTCTTCTTTCCTGGAGTCAATTTTTCCATTGGACCGCAAAGATCTGGATGAATAAAGGTTTCTTAGTTCTGCTGTTACTCTGCTTTGGAAAGGCTTTTTCCTTTTATACAGCTGGCACATTCTTAGTTAATTTCTTTATAATGTCAGGACTTCTGTGCCCTACTCATCTATGCCATGTGTGTATGCAGTTTGAATTTTTTTCTTCCTTGGCAGTAATAACCACCTCAATGCAGTTCAGCTGATACAGTTAATCTGTAATTTTAGTCTTTACAAGTAAAATATCCCCTCTTGTGATAGCACAACTGTCATCTTGGAAGGTTACTACATTGCCTTGTTTTGTAAGCTTCTTCACTGACAAAAGATTTGTTTCAAGAACAGGGATGTATAGGACATTTTTCACAAGTATCTTTCTGGTGACACGCTGGAAAATAGGACAGTAAAGAAAACCATCTCCTATTCCTTTTGATTCCATTATTTGTCCATTAGTTGTTGTGAAATGTTTCTGTTTTACTCTGGTCAAGGCGAATAAAGAAATTTCTGCCATTTGTCTGTTCATAGAGGACCTTTTTTATCAGCAGCAGGCTGATTGAAAACAAACCAAATGGATTCCTCCATCCAAACAAGTGAGGTGGACAAAGCAATCCTTCCAGCTAGGACTCCTCTGCTGTCTGAAGACACTGATCAACAGCTGCAGCTGATTAGCTGTGGCCGCTGATTAATATATGTTTCCAACATTCCAGATGAATAGAAGTTAATCTAATGATCGACTTCTGGCTAATAGAACCTTAATTCTATTTTTGCTGAACCAGCTGAATTTCAATCCATCTATGGCCAGTTTTACTCACTGCATTTGCCATGTGCTGCACAGGAACAGGAAGAGCCTTTCTGTAGGACTCCTGTTCCCTGTTAGGCTGTGGGTGGTACAGTGAAAGCTGGCTGGGACAGCACTACAGAGGTGGTCAGCAAGTTAAATAGGACACAGGTCAAAAACTACCCCACCCCCTTTCCATGCTAGAATGCTCCGCATTTACTAATGTCATAAACATATATATACAATATTAAAACATCAGATGTGCCCTGGTGGCCTCCAGGGTTCAAAGAGCTGCAGTATTCTTGAAGATCAAGTCAGCCACCATAATCAGCTGTTTACAAATCAGTGCTAAATTTATTATTACGCTCTGCTCACTTGCAAGCATTTCTGTTGCTGAGCAGTTAAATGATCAGATAAAGTCATTCAAATTATCACAGCTTTCTGAAAAGGCCACTAGATGTCTCTGCATACTTTTAACATAACAGCCAAAAGTAGTACCAAAAATGGTCTGATACTTTTGTGTGTATCAAAAGCATTATGCTAGTGACTGTTTTTAGATTTGAATAAAGGACTCCTTGATGTTAAAACATTTTCAAATATGAACTTCCTTATATTAGAGAGGCCTCCTCCCTCTACATGTGGAATATACTGTTTAGGATAACTTTTTTTATGAATAATGAGATTGGGGGGGCAGGGTAAATCCATTCTTGCTATATATTTTTTTGGCTATTAGAGAAATGATGATAAGTTACTGTTTACAGCCATTGGAAATTCTGGCTTTTAGGGAGTCCATTGGACCCAAAAATATTATTCCAGGGTTAAAGGCAGACGATGAATTAGATGTGAGATAGTAAGATAGTATATTCCTTTTATTGTAATCCAGAATTGTTTGATCTTCCAGAATGCGTGATATAGATCCACATCTGAATGTCCACATTTAAGACAACAGGAGGAAGGGCTTAGGCTTGTGAGATATGATCGGCATGGGGATATGTAGGAGTGGTGGAAAGAGTGTCATTCACCATTGACCATAAATGTAAAGAGTCACATCAACACCCACCACCAATGTAAAAGAGGCACTACACTTACCATTCTGCATTGTGAATATACTGACATACTTCTGACCACTGCACTGTGCAAGCTGTGCTGTGGGAAAATACTTTTGACTTTAAGTTTCCCTGTACATGAAATAACCCTGATTTCTGCACTGTGCTGTAGGTTACATATTATTAATCAATGCATTAACAGTTGCTAGTTGCTAAGTAGCCCTCATTTTTTTAACTGAAGTTCCCCTTCATAGCAGGCATATCCAAAGTGTTAGCTTTGTGTCTGTATTCAGCATGCAGACAAGCATATGCAATGTATTTTTTTCAGATGGATATTTGTTTTGAGGTTTATGTGTTTGTGAGATACTTGCTTGTGTTGTAGTAATTAAGGCATACTTTGTGGGTGCAAGGATTACAGTATTCAGGTTTTATTTAACTTTGCCTATTTTGGCCATGCTCATAGTTCCATGGCTTGGGTGTAATGATTACATGCACCGTTTCCCGCTGTCCCAAAAAATTTCTTTCAACAGTGTGGCCAAAACTGCCCGAAGGGCATTCACAATCCCAGCAAGGCTTCGGTGGTCAGTAAGGGCACTCTCCTTGGAAAAGAGGATGGCATTTGGTGGTGCTTAGCCATGAAGACTGGTCTTCAATGCAAGTTTAGCTCTACCCCATAGGAGCAGCTGGTGAATATAGGTATCCCCCACTCTGCACAGCCAGACACACAAATTTTCCACACACACACTGGAGTCGGCAATAAGTCCTTGCATCCTTGTTTTTGAACTTTATTACAGAAGTGGAACATGGATAGGGGATAGGGTTATTATGGGATGCCCACTTGATCAGCACAAAATAATTCTTCAGGGACATGAACTATATAGACACAGTATATACACTGCTTCTACTTCCAGCACAATCTTGCTTGTAGAACTACATTTCTCAGGACCAGCTAGCACTGTAAGGATGATCCAACACAGACTCAGTCAGATTCAGAGCAAGTGACCTTTGCAGGCAGGGACCGCGGGCCCCTTTGGTAGTGTAGCAGAAAATAAGTCCCAGTGCTTTGCTGTCTTATTCTGTGGCTATCAATCCCCATACCACCTCTTCAGGTACTGCAAGCCCGCATGGCTTCAGCTGCCCCTTTCACTAGCCCCCTGGCTAAAACTCCACAGTCCTCCCAGACTGACTCTGCATCCATCCCAGAATGCTTGCACACAATACCTTCAGGCATGCCTTCCAGTCCTCTGACTGTGCACTCACCAGCCCACCTGGTCATCTTTCTCCCTGGAGATTTGCCCGGCAGTGTCCCCATGCTGTCCTCTCCCTACTCCTGTGCCTCCTGGTCAGGATCTCCCTGTGTGTTTTGAAGAGGGGTCCCTTCCACACCTGAGCCCAGGTCTGAGTTCAACCCCCCCCACAGACTAGGGGGTTACTCTCCAACAGCCTAACACTCCATCTTCCACCTGAACTCCGTTGCCCCAGCTGGGTTGACCCTGAGTATTTGAGGGGGCCTTCCCCCCGCCAACCATCTGTTGGGAATTGGTCAGGACCCTCGTGAATATTCCAGGCAGCTCCTCCTGCCTCCGCTCCCATCCTTCTAGAACCTTCTGCTAGTTTCCAGAAGTAGGGGGAGTTCTTAGAGATGCTGCATGTGAGTCATTCAGCCCTCCCTGAGTCACTCAAACCCTGACCCAGAAAAACACACAGGCTTGGCTTCCTGCACAAATTTACCTGCACTCACAAAAACCTCTAGCACTCTAGCAATGCTAGCAGGTGCTACATAAGTAAATCAGATGAAGGCATAGAAGAGGTTCTTCTGGCCACTAAGGGCAGTTTTTATTCTAAATATAAAAATGTAGCCATAGAGCACAGAACCAGCTCTATTGTGTTGTTGGTATATTATAAAAAGATCAAATATTGTATATTGGATTTATCACCTGATATACATAGCCTAGAATTGCAAAATTATATATATATATATATATATATATATATAATTTGTCAATAACTTAAACTCAGTTTTGTAACAGAACATCACAGAGTCACACCCCTTTCACACTGGGGCTGCGGCCTCGTTCACAGTAAAGCCCCGCTTGTTTTAGCTTTACTGCTGTTTAAGCTCAGCTTTTGCGCCAATTGCCGGCCACTAGCGGGCCACTTTTAATCCCAAAAAAGGGGTTAAAATCTCCCGTTTTGTGGCACTTTCAAAGCACTTTTCAGCCACTTTGGAAGCAATGCCCATTAATTAAAACGGGCAGGGGTGGTTTGGGAGCGCTGTATACAGCGCTCCCAATCTGCCCCAAAGATGCTGCTTGCAAGACTTTTTTTCCCATCCCGCAAGAGCACTGTCCCAATGTGAAAAGACACACTGGAATGTATGAGAGGTTGTTTTTAGGCACTTAGCAGAGGCTATTTCCAGCGCTAAAGTGCCTGAAAACCATCCCAGTGTGAAAGGGGTCTTATTGACAATAACATTGCAGATACATTTTTTTACAGACCTTGCATCGTAAAAAAAAAAAAAAAAAGATATAATATATTTGGCCTGTGTATACTGATTATGTTGTCTGTAAAATAATCCTGCAAAAGAGATAATATTATCCTAGTGAGAAAAATAACCATCAAGAAGTAACACCTTAAAAGTACAAGTGGAAAGCAAAAGAAGGAAGTAGAGGAAGGATACAATATTTCATGCAGACACTTAAATTGAGCCTGTGGGCTCGCCTTACCTTGCAAAGTGACCCTAACTTCAGGTGCACTTTCACATTTTCAGAGTGCCCACATATGCCTTAAACCAAGAATACAGCTTGTGCTATCAGTGCTTGATCTGAATCCTCCTAACCTTCCAAACCCACCATGCTATGTTATTGGTCATAATGGTTGCCAATAGGAAGGCTAGAGGAGGTGAGCCAAGCATTAAAACTAAAAGTATTAACTGTAATAGTTACATAATAAAGAATTCAGGTTTTGGAGATGCCTTGGCATTCTAAAGATAAAGATGCAAGTAGGCAGCTGGACAGTGTCTAATCCATGGACCTGAGGACACCTCCCAAGGTGGTTATTCAAGTTAACATCAACCTGAACAGTATATTGCACAGCTACCAGTCTCTCTGTTCTTCCCCTTCTTACAGAAGAGGGTGTTTTCCTCAGATCCTAAGATTTGGACGCAACAAGACAATCCCAATAAATTAGGCTCCTCACAGTGTTTCTAGCTCTTAGATTGTCTAGACAAACCAGGCAGTCATCTCAAGAAAAAGGAATGACTTTACAGGTGATGCACAAATTAGTTTTGGCTATGTTTTAAAAGGGTTTTGTACAGTGTTACAGACATCTGTAATGCCATTACATGTCTGTATTAATCTGGAAATATGTGAGTGCATCTTAGCTTTATTCAATAAATAGTTGTTTTAAGCAATATTACACTATCTTTGGCCATATTTATATTTTATATCTGAGCTTATCTGGAGTTCTGGAGTGTTTGGAGTTTATCCTATTGATATCCATCTTGTGGTCATACTACATACCGGATGGTGTCACACACTGGAGAGTGACCGCTTTATCTATGCGGGTGAGCTGAAATACACACAAGTACAGATTGACTACTCTAAGAGAGGGTCACTGGCTTTCTGGTAAGCAGGATCTGAGCGTGGGAGGTGTCACCGGGTTCCTATAGGATTCCTACTAAATCAACACGGCTATGGGATCACTGCACAATTTCAACATTTTTCCTTGCTTTTTGGGACCCTATTTTTATATATTTGCTCATTTAAGTGACATTACTTGAGTCATTCACTTTTAAGCGCTGTACTTTATATATTACGTGGCAATCCACTTGGGGTTTGACCTCCACTTGGGGGTTTGACCTCATGATAGAGTGATAGTCCAATGTCCACATATTAAGACTTTGTAAATTGTATTCTATGTTATAATCTATGTTTTGTCATTGCTTACCCTGTATTTGTATCGTTTGAGCATATAATTGGTGGCGGTGAATCAGATCCCCCGAGGAAGCCTGTTAAGGCGAAACATGTCGGGATAACTATCTCCATGTTAAACCACCATGTGGGTAACCCCCATTTCAAATCCCTGGATCACTAGCTTTTTTAACCCATGTACCATATCCTTATAGTACTTCTTTTTTAACCGATATTGTATCACAATAAAGTTTCATGGTTTTCACTGAAAAAAACTTTTTGTATTTTCGACTTTACTCCCTTGCACCACATAATGCCCTCAGGGAACTTTGTTCTACCCACCAATACACTTTATATATATTCATTTACATTATTTTCAACTTTTATAGAGCGAGATACGTGAGATAACATTATTAACATGGCTTTCAAAGGTTCAGGTGCTATGACTTTTATCCAGATGCTGGCTTTACCAAATGGTAAACATGTAGCCAGCCAGTGATGTTTGAAAAGGTTGAACTCCCATCTAACATGCTTATTCTAGGTGAGTGAATCGTTTTAACACCGGAGCCTACAAATCTCAATGTAGGGATAATATAAATACTAGGCTTGTAATATCACTTGTAAAATTACATCCTTTGGTAGGTAGTGTTTTACTAACAAATCAGTAATGAAAAGCTCACTTGGAGCAGTTGCAGATTAATAACAGAATGCTCTAAGTCTGGCCTTTTGAAAGAAAACCTCATCAATCTGAAACAATCTACAACTAGTTTGACCTTGGTTGCTTTAGGTCCCTACACTAAAAGTGGAACTTTATGGTCAAAACAGAAATGGGCGAACAGGCAGGATTTTTAGTGCATAAGAGACATGCTTTGTCTCTTCTGCATTAAAAAGACCCACCTGCCTGTTCACCCCTCTACAGTGAGCTGCACACATGAAGCTCATTGTAGAAATTCAGCACACGCAGGAGTAAGGCTCTGATGTATCCAGCTGAGCTGCAATTCTTTTTTTCTCTCCCCCCCTCTTCCTCCCTCTCTCTCTCCCCTCCCTCCCTCTCTCTCCCCTCCCTCCCTCTCTCCCCCCCCCTCTCCCCTCCCCCCCTCTCTCTCTCTCTCTCTGTCCCCATTGTTTCCCCCTACAACCTTCATTGAGGATGATAATACAGTGGAAGGTGATGTTTTGATAGCACAAGCACAGTGACAGTTCCAAGAAGACCAGAAATGGAATAGACTGCAGAGAGAAGGAGAAGCAGGACCGTCTGCAAAACTTGAACTCTAGACAGAGAACAGTTAGTTTTTGATCAGGAACAAAGC
Source organism: Glandirana rugosa (assembly GCA_018402905.1). Classification (NCBI taxonomy): domain Eukaryota; kingdom Metazoa; phylum Chordata; class Amphibia; order Anura; family Ranidae; genus Glandirana; species Glandirana rugosa. The sequence continues at coordinate 36,308 of BLSH010517255.1, read as the reverse complement.
CAACATTTTCACCAAGCTCAGAAGAAACATAGGGAAATGTTGGAAAATCATTTGAGCTATATAACAGATCAGCTCAAGGGTATAAATGTTTTTTTTTAACCGGTTACGGACCGCGCGCTGCCTATTTACGGCGACAGCGTGGACGCATACCACGAATCACCGTACATAGGCGCCGATTTATGGACAGGCAGCTAGCGGGCACGAGCGCACCGCCGGCGGCGCACGCCCATGCCCGCTGCACTCTAGAGGAGTGTGCCTGCCGCTCAGGCGGACCCGATGTCCGCCGGTGAGCTGCAATGAGCTGCCAGAGGGAAAGAACAGGGTTCCCCGTTCTGACAAGCGGCATCTAAGACATCTACTGATCCCTGTCACTGGGATCAGTTATATCTCTTATGCCCATGGTGGCCCCACCCCCTCGCAGTTAGAACACGCCTAGATCGCCCCCTGCAGGTCAACCCCTTCACTGCCAATGACATTTATACAGTAATCAGTGGATATTTAAATTTCTGATCACTGTATAAATGTCATTGGTCCCAAAAAAGTGTCAAAAATGTCCGACATGTCCACTGCAATATCACAGTCCCGATAAAAATTGCAGATTTCTGCCATTACTAAAAAAAAAAAAAATGTAAAAACGCCAGAAATTAATTCTAATAGTTAGCTAACAAAATGGAGGAACTGGAACTGCTGATACATGAGGAAGACTTAGACCTTGTGGGAATATCTGAAACTTGGTTTGACAGCTCACACGATTGGATGGCCAATATACAAGTGTATACATTATATAGAATAGTAGAGGATGGTAGAAGAGGTGGAGGAGTTTGTATGTATGTCAAAAATGACGTTAAGGTGGTAGAAAGGAGTGACATTATGGGCGTGATGAGGGGTGAGGTGGAATCAGTATGGGATGAACTTCACAGAGGGGAGGCGAAAGGGAAATTATTAGTGGGGGTATGTTATAGGCCTCCCAACCTTAAGGAGGAGGATGAGCTGGGACTGTTATCCCAGTTAGAAATGGCAGCAAAACTGGGAAATGTAATCGTACTGGGGGACTTCAATTATGCTGATATTGACTGGGCACAGGGGACAACACACTCATTAAAGGCCCGTAATTTCATGAATGTCCTACATGACAACTCCATGTCCCAATTGGTGGATTCCCCAACAAGAAAGAATTCCCCGTTAGATCTATTAATTACAAATAATCCAGATCTGGTCTCAGATAACTTGGGATCTAGTGATCATAGAATGATAGCATTTAGGGTAAATCACAAGAGAAAGAGGCAAGAGGGCAGCACTAAAACACTAAACTTTAAGCGGGACGATTTTCCAAAACTACGGTCATTACGGCAGGACATAAATTGGGACATAATACAAGATAAAATGAACACAGAAGAAAAATGGGAATGTTTTAAGAGCATATCAAATAAGGGTATCACACAGTGCATTCCAGTGGGCAATACATTTAAAAGAGCAAAGGTGAAACCTGGGTGGTTAATGTGAAAAGCCTCATTAAAGAGAAAAACTTGGCCTTTAAAAAATATAAAAAATATAAAGGGGGTGGGTCAACTTCTAAATTTAAAAACTACAAGGAATGTAACAAGAGGAGCAAAAATGCAATCAGGGCGCTAAAAAGGATTATGAGAAACACATAGCGGAGGAGAGTATAAAACAAAAAAAAAACAAAGAAATTCTTTAAATATATTAATAATAAAAAGGCAAAATCGGAGCACATTGCACACTTGAAGGATGATAATGGGGGGGATGGTTACAGATGACACAGAAAAGGCAACCCTATTGAATACCTTCTTCTCCTCAGTTTTTACACAGGAAAGCCAGGGGTTTACCAAACACAACCATACGGTTAGTGCCACAGCACAGGACATACCCTTGTGGCTAACGGAGGCTGGAGTCAAAGAAAAACTAGATAAACTCAATACAAGTAAAGTACCAGGACCAGATGGCTTACATCCGAGAGTTCTCAGTGAACTCAGTCAGGTTATAGCCAGGCCATTGTTCATAATATTTGTGGATAGTATAATGACAGGAGTGGTGCCAGCAGATTGGAGGTGCCAATGTGGTGCCAATATTTAAAAAAGGGCAGAGATATATTCCTGGGAATTACAGGCCAGTCAGCCTAACATCAATAGTAGGTAAGTCACTGGAAAGGATAATTAGAAACTATATCCAAAAATTAACTGAAGAGAGTAACATCATTAGCAGTAATCAGCACAGGTTTATGAAAGGTCATTCCTGCCAGACAAACCTGCTAACATTCTACGAGGAAGTGAGCGGCCATATAGATAGGGGGAGGTCAGTGGATGTGGTGTACCTGGATTTTGCAAAAGCTTTTGACACAGTTCCCCATAAACGCTTGATTTACAAGCTAAGATATGCAGGTATAGACCATACGGTTTGTTCTTGGGTAAAGAACTGGTTACAGGGGCGTGTCCAAAGGGTGGTGATTAACCACTTCCACACCACCTACCGTGTATTTACGGCGGCAGTGTGGACGCTGAGCGCAAATCGCCGTAAAAAAGCTTTGACCTGCGAGTGGCCGATAGGGAGCGTGCGCGCCCGCCATACTCCTGAGGAGTATGCCCACGGCTCGGGCGGACCCGATGTCCGCCGCGATGAGCAGCCACAGCCAAAGAACGGGGAACCGCTGATGTAAACACGGCAGTTCCCCACACTGTTAGTGGGGGCATAAGAGATCTACTGATCCCTGTCACTGGGATCAGTTAGATATCTTATGCCCATGGTAGCCCAGTCCCCCCACAGTTAGAACACACCCAGGGAACACAGTTAACCCCTAGATCGCCCCCTGCAGGTTAACCCCTTCACTGCCAATGACATTTATACAGTAATCAGTGGACACTTAAATTTCTGATCTCTGTATAAATGTCATTGGTCCCAAAAAAGTGTCAAAAATGTCCGACATGTCCGCTGCAATATCGCAGTACCGCTAAAAATCGCAGATCGCCGCCATTACTAGTAAAAAAAAATAAATAAATAAAAACCCCAGAAATGAATTCTCATCATCCGTAAACGCGGCCACTTTTGCGCAAACCAATCAATAAACACCGATTGATATTTTTTTTACCAAAAATATGAGGAAGAATATAAATCGGCCAAAATCGATGAAAAAAAATGTTTTTTTATATTTTTTTTTGGATTTGTATTTTAGCAAAAAGTAAGAAATTTGGGTTTTTTTCCAAAATTGCCGCTCTTCTTTTGTTTATAGCAGTGATTAGAAATGACGCAGAGGTGATCAAATACCACCAAAAAAAAGCTCTATTTGTGGGAAAAAAAGGATGCAAATTTCGTATGGGTACTACTTATTTAACTTATTATAACCAGGGTTTTGTTTAGGAACCCCATGGGGTGAGTAGTGAGATCTGGTCAGCCTCATGTACAATAATTGGTGAAGTCGGGGCCTTCGTAAAGGGTCCAATCCTGGTCTCGTGAAAAATGCTAAGCCGTGACTTAACGAAATTGACTGTTAACGTGCCAGCACGCTACAACATGGGTATGCTTTAAACGTAGGAAAAAAAGGGTGTTTATCTCGAAAAAAAACCACCATAAACTAGTGGAGACGCAGTAAAGATTAGTGACGATATTTGTTTTCTTCT
>BLSH010517255.1:16759-30726 GCA_018402905.1 Glandirana rugosa | reverse complement strand
TTTTTATATATATGTATGTACTGAATAAATATTTGTTTTTATACAAACAACTAGTTTGTGAGTCCATTTTGGTACCATGTAAAATCCCATAGCCCCCTTCTCTCTCCCCTAGTGGGTGAGTCGTCCTATTCTCACATAGGACAAATATTTCTATGGGGAGAGCCTCTGGGGGAATTGAGAATGGAGAAGGATCTGGGGGTCCTAGTAGATGACAAAATGAGGAATAGCATGCAATGTCAAGCAGGAGCAACCAGAACAGGTAGAATATTAGCATGCATAAAAAAAGGGATTTGCTCCAGGGATAAAACTACAATTCTGCCACTATATAAAACCCTGATTTAGCCACATTTGGAGTATTCTGTCCAGTTCTGGTCACCGGTCCTCAGAAAGGATGTACTGGAGCTGGAGAGAATCCAAAGGAGGGCAACTAAACTGATAAGAGGAATGGAAGACCTCACTTACGAGGAACGATTGCAGGAGCTAAACTTATTCTCTTTGGAGAAGCGACGCTTGAGAGGGGACATGATTGCGATCTATAAATATCTCAATGGGGATCCTAGCATAAAAGAAAAACTGGTTAGTCTCAGGGAATGTAGGACGACAAGGGGACACACACTGAGAATGGAAGAAAAGCGGTTTAATCTGAGAATGCATAGGGGGTTCTTCACTGTTAGGGCAATAAAGTTGTGGAACGCTCTTCCACAACCAGTAGTGACTGCGGGTAGTAGGGGCATATTTAAAAAAACTATTGGATGTTTATCTCAATGAGTATAACATACAGGGATATGGGTACTGACAGGAGTACACCTACAAGGTTTGAACTGGATGGACTATTGTCTTTTTTCAAACTTGACTACTATGTAACTATGTAAACATGGCAACTTTTACGCAAACCAGTCAATAAACGCCGATTGCAATTTTTTTTTACCAAAAATATGAGGAAGAATATAAATCGGCCAAAACCGATGAATACATTTGTTTATTCATATTAAGAAATATTGTTTTTTTTGCAAAATTGTTGCTCTTTTTTTGTCTATAGCGGTGATCATAAATGACGCAGAGGTGATCAAATACCACCAAAAGAAAGCTCTATTTGTGGGAAAAAATGGACGTTAATTTTGTTTGGGTACAACGCTGCACAACCGCAGTGCCGAATCGCAAAAAGTGCTCTGGTCCTACAGTGAGAAATCCTTCCGGGGGTGAAGTGGTTTCCACAAACAAACTTCTGAGTATCGTAATTCCAAAATGGTGTTATTAAGGCAGTCTTGAATGGCTTGTGTCAGAAGCATTATTCAAGCGACAGCAGTAATAAGAATGATTCAGATTTTGATCTCTCCTTGCGGTAGAGCCTTTTTTTTTAGAGTTTTTGGGCTATTTTTTTTTTTTGGGCAGATCTGTGAGTTTTTTATTATACCATTTTACGTTATAACCTCCTTTTTATTTTTCTATTGCCAAAAACAATACTTTTTAATATAACCTTTTTTTACAGTTATCTGTACTATGAGGCATTGTAATTTGAACTACCTTTTCAAATGTATGTCTCCTGATGCTTGGTAATTCAAGCTTTTTTATAATGTGGAACTTTATAATGAAAATCAGTGTTTTGGCCTAGGCCGACAAGCTACAGGCAAGGTACAGGCCTAGTGCGGCACTTTGCGGGGGGTGGCAAAAGAGCCGCCCCCTGCAGGAGAAAAAGCCCCCCTACCCATTTTCCAAGGCTCCTCCTGCACACATGTAGGCCAGCTTGCACTTGTAAATATTATAGGCAGTATGGTGTATGGGCATGCTTGGCCAAGAGGGGTGGAGCAACTTGCGTGGCTTTCGTTCACTTCATCTTCTCCCCGGCCGGGGATGGGGTCTGTCAGATGATAGGAGGAGGAGTGAGAGAGAGGAGCACGAGGGGAACCCCAGGCCAGGACAGCAGGTAAAGTTTGTAAATTACTACTTTTGTAATGTGCGTGTGCCAAGCAGTCAATCTGTGCTCAATATGGAAATCAATATATAGATCATGATATTGCAATAAAGTGATCCATGCTTGTAGCAGTACATGAACTTTCACTAAATGTGAACTGTTTAATGAATTTGTAGCATGGATCACTTTATTGCAATATCATGATATGTATATTAATGAACTTTCACTCTCAATGCAAACTCATTAAAGAGGAGTTACCCTTGTGAAGAAATTAAAAGCCAGCAGCTACAAATACAATAGCTGCTGACTTTTAATATTAGACACTTACCTGTTTTGAGATCCTGTGACGTCGCAACACCTCAGCCGATTTTCAGATCAGCTCTCGGATGCTGTCGCCACCATTCATGGTAAGGGAAACCAGCCAGTTCTCTACTGCGCATGTGCAAAGCTCGCTTTCTGAATGGCCGGTGGCAAAGGAAGGAGGCGAGGCCAAAACTTCCAAAGGACGGTGCAGTCTCCTAGAAGTGGGGAAGGGTACTTGTCAAAAACAGCTACCCGTTCCCCTCTCCCCCCTGAAAGGTGCCAAATGTGGCACCAGAGGGGGGGGAGGAAGCAGATAAGCAGAGCTTCCTTGTTTGGGGGGAACTTCGCTTTAAACAGTCCACATTCACTGAAAATTCATGTACTGCAAAGTGCTCTGTGCTGTAATCAATACATAATTCATAGAAATAGGAAGAAGGGCGCCAGGTCAGTGATAGTAAAAACACCAAACACATTTATTATAGCAACTTACATTAAAACTGCGGGTAGATGGTGACTCAGGATCACAGTGACAACTTTCCAAATAGGAGTGAGTCTGGAGTATTCAAGTGAAAGAGCCCGGGTAGCGTGAGCCGCAAGGTCCAACGGACAGTAGTGCAGAGAGCTCCTATAGAAGGACAATGGAAGGAGAGAAAGCCGTACCCGGGAGATGCGCGGCAGGGACCGGACAAGCCGCAACTTCTGGGTGGCAATTACATCACTGGGTCCCATGACAGACTACCACACGGATGGAGGACCAAAAACCTTCACAAAGTAAGCTGGACTGCTCGCGGCGCCATCTTCTTCAGGCCGACCAGTCCAGCTGAAAAAGGTTTTATATATATATGTATATATATATATCTCCTAATGGAAAGGGGAAAAAATGGGAACCCCTGAAATGGTGTACCTAATTGATTATAATTACTATTATAAGGGGAGTTGTTTAAAGTACAAAGATGGAACCCTAGTTAATAATTAATGAATTAAAAAGAAGAATAAGAATAAATAAATCAATTAAGATATTGTGTTATGTTATATTAAATTAAAAGAACTTATATAAAGTGCATTAAGTAATATTGTTAATACACCACACGCATAAAAAACCGGACACATGCAAAAAGGAAGAAAGAACCAAGGAAAAATGAAAAATAATTAATTAATAATTAAAAATAATCAATCAATTATAATTAATTGTACATGTAAAAATGTAGATAGGTATTTAGGAAAATGTTATTTTGAAAAATATTATGATTCCTCCAGTTAACTCCCGTACGTAATGAAGGGAAAAATGTGTATATACAATATATAGATGTAAATGTTAATGTTAACCATAAAATACATACAAATTGATTCATATATAATGATAGTGATTAATTAAGGATAGTGCTGACCTCAAGTTCCTCATTGAGCCCACCAGGCAACAAAGACCCCAGGGTAAAAATCCAAAAGGTTTCCCTGCAGCAAAATTTCTGAAACTGCTCAGCCAGGGAGTCGCAGGGAGGAATGGATTCCAAAATCCATACCCTTAAGCGCTTTGTCGAACGGTTGTGGTGCAGCAAGAAGTGTCTGGGGACACTATGATCCACAGATCCTCTGGTAATAAGTCTCCTACAGTCCCCGAAATGTGCGCGCGCCCCACTAATAGTGCAGCCCACGTAATAGAGACCACATGGACAGGAAAGGCAATAAACCACAAATTCAGTGGAGCGGGTGTAAAATTGTTTAAGATGGAAGGTTTTGCCTGAACTATTTGAAAGGAGGTTTGTCGGTGCTGGACAAATGGGCACATTTTGTACTTAAGCTTTTTACACTGGTACATCCCTACCATGCTACAAAACGTGGCCATAGGGTGGGATGTGACAATGCGGGAAGAGGGGATTTTGCTGGGGGCTACAATATTTTTGACATCTTCTGACAGTCTTCCGATATATGATACGAGGATGGTCTGCCAGAATGTGGGACAATTTGGGGTCAAGCTAGAGAATGCCCCAGTGGCGTCTGACAATTTTGTGCAAAATGGTATTGGGTGATAAATTTGACCTCTCTGTCCAATGAGGACTGATGAGGGCTTGGGCCTACTTTGTGGTTCTCCTCGAGGGATCCAAAAGCTAAAAAGGTGTCCTGGACCAACTAAGGGGTGTACCCTTTGTCCAAAAATCTTTCGACAAGCACCTTGCCCTGCGAGAGATAGTCAGAGTAATGATTACAAATTCTTCTAAGTTTGTTAAATTGACCTTTGTGGACATTATGTTTCCATTTGGGATGGTGGAAACTGTCAAAATGAATTCCCAGCTGTGGGTTTAAAATGGGTCTTGGAGGTGATCTTGCCTTCCGAATGAGAGAGTACTAGATCTAAAACTACTAGGGAAGTAGAATCAACCACATGGGTAAAGGAAATGCCCATGGTGTTGGCATTGCAAAAATCTACAAATGGAGATGGGGAACCATCCCACATGACAATAATGTCATCTATGTACCTGCCGAAGTGAACAATTTGGGCAGCAAGGGGGTTGTTCTTCCAGAATACATAATTCAGATAAACTAATAAGCTATGATATTATGAAACTGATGAGGCTTCACTGACTGCCACTGATTAGACGGCACTCTTAAGCTGCACTGATAAGCTACACTGATGGGCACTGATGGGCTGCACTGGTGGCCCCTGATGAGGTCGCACTGGTGAGGCCACACTGATGCCCACTGATGAGCTGCACTGATGAGGCTGCATTGATGGGCACTGATGAGGCTGCGCTGATGGGCACTGGTGAGGCTGCATTAATGGGCACCGATGAGGCTGCGCTGATGGGCACTGGTAAGGCTGCATTGATGAGCACTGGTGAGGCTGCATTGATGGGCACTGATGAGGCTGCATTGATAGGGAATGGTGAGGCTATATTGATGGGCACTGATGAGGCTGCCTTGATGGGCAATGGCGAGGCTGCGCTGATGGGCACTGGTGAGACTGTACTAATGAGCACTGGTGAGGCTGCATTGATGGGCACTGATGAAGCTGCGCTAATGGGCACTGGTGAGGCTGCATTGATGGGCACCGGTGAGGCTGCATTCATGGGCACCGATGAGGCTGGATTAAAGGGCAGTGATGAGGCTGCACTTGGTACTCACTTTTAATGCAGAGAGAGGAAGAGGTGGAGCTCTAAGATAAAAAGGTGGAGCCTAAAAGGAAGGGGTGTGGCTTACAGATGACAGGGTGGATCTTAAAGCAGAGATCCACCCAGTTAAAAGTCAGCAGCTACAAACAGCTGATGACTTTTAACAATCAGACACTCACCTGTCCCTCGCTCCAGCAATGCAGTCACCCGAGGGCTTGCTCTCCCCCCTCCCCTTCAAAGTCAGGCGTGCATTGCACATGTGCAAATCATGCTGAGCCTCGTGCAAAGTGTCACAGAAGATCACCGAGAGGGGGGGAAGGTGAACTTCCTTCCGGAGCTGTGACTCTAGGAGAGGAAGTGGACTTGGGACCCTGTGAAAACAGGGTCTCCTTTCCCACCCCCCCAAAAAAAAAAATGCCATGCCTTCTCTTAAAGCGTAAGTTCCATTTTTGGGTGGAATTCCGCTTTAAACTGAAAGCGGTGTGGTCTTGACAGGACGGGGTGGGTCATATTTAAATTAGGGGTGCATGAGTTTAGTCAGGCCTAGGGCAGCACAAAACCTAAATACAACACTGCTGAAAATAGCTGTTAAGCTGTGTTGCCCTCCTTTACTAAATCCATCCTGCCATACATTCATAAAAATGTGTATTTTTGTAAATGTATGGCCTACTAGAGCAGCTGAAAGTGCTCTGAACTGGTTTCTTCTCTGCTGTCTCAAAAAAATTAAAAAAATTGTGAACTGTTTTAAAGTATTCTGTACTAGGAGGCATTGAAAATTGAACTACCTTCTCAAATGTATGACTCCTGATGCTTGTTAATCCAAGTTTTTTCATGTGGTACTTCTTCTATTCTAAATGTATGCCCTACTGAAGCTGTTGAAAGTGCTCTTTACTAGATTGTTCTATGTTTTGACCCAATTCTGTGCTGCTGCTTGTGTTTATATTATGGAAACTAAAGAAAACTTGACTGACTATTTTTTCCAAGTTTAACATTTTGTAATGTGGTATATAACCAAAGGGGCCACTTAAAGAGGTCACTTCTAGCTGGAGTAATTGTCATGGTTGACATACTCCACTGTTGCACTTTTGTAAACAACGTTTACGTTAAAAAATATATATTATTTTGATAAAAAAGTTGTTGATGTTAAATTTCAGCGGATGTTTGCATTTAATTTGCATTGCATGTCATGCCTTTTTTATTTAACCACTTCAGCGCCGGATGGATTTACCCACTTCTTGACCAGGCCATTTTTTGAAATACGGCACTGCATCGCTTTACTGACAATTGCGCAGTTGTGTGATGTGGCTTTCTTTTAGTGGTATTTGATCACCTCTACGGTTATAATTTTTTGCGCTAAAAACAAAAAAGTTACAATTTTGAAAAAAAAAACATTTTTTTTACTTTCTGCTATAATACATATCCAAAAAAAAAATATAAAAAACAAACGTATTCATCAGTTTAGGCCTATACATATTCATATTCATTCATATTTTGGGTAAAAAAAAATCACAATAGACGTATATTTATTGGTTTTTGCAAAAGTTACCGCCTACAGTTGCGCCTACAAACTGTGGGATAGATTTAGGGACTTTAATTTTTTTTTTCTGGTAATGACGGCGATAAGCAATTTTTAGCGGAATTGCGACATTATGGCAGACAAATCTGACCCCAAATGACACTTTTTGGGGAACACTGACATTATTACATTGATCAGTGCTATAAAAATGCAGTGATCAATGTAAAAATTACACTGGCAGGGAAGGGGTTCACTGTGATCAAGGGGTTAACTGTGTTCCCTAGTAGGGATGAGCCGAACACATCCCGGTTCGGTTCGCACCAGAACATGCGAACAGACAAAAGGTTCAGGCAAACATTCGAACACCATTAAAGTCTATGGGACCCGAACATGAAAAATCAAAAGTGCTTATTTTAAAGGCTTATATGCAATGTTATTGCCCTAAACAGTGTATGGGAACCCGGGTCCTGCCCTAGGGGATATGTATCAATGAAAAAAAACGTTTTAAATCGATCGTTTTTTTCAGGAGCAGTGATTTTAATAATGCTTAAAGTGAAAAAAAAAAAAGAAAAATTAATTTAAATATTGTGCCTGGGGGGCGTCCTTAGTCTGTGTGTAAAAGGACGCATCTCTGTGAGGTGTAGAACATAGCCAGAGCAAAATTACATTTCCATAGGAAAAATTGTCATTTAAAATCGCGTCTGCTGTAATGTATTGCTGGTTCCCGGCAATATACAAAAAATCGCTGAACAAAAGTTTGCGGGATCCCCCACTCCAAACCATGCTCTTTGGGTCTGGTTTGGATATTAAGCCAAATTTTTAAAAAAATGACGTGGGGTTCCCCCTAAAATCCAAACCAGACCCTTATCCGAGCATGCAGCCCTGGCCGAAGGAAAACAATACATGCTCAAAGCCATGGCTCCACTCCACAGATGTAGCCACTTCCATAGGGTGCAGGCTCCGCCATAACAGGGAGTAAAGGAAAAAGATTCTTCAGACAGCCGCACTCCATAAGATTGCCGTTTATTGATAAAAGTACAAACCAGGTACAGAAGCTAACGCGTTTCACGTCTATATCTGACCCTTACTCATAGCTGACCTATGAGTAAGCGTCAGATATAGACGTGAAACGCATTAGCTTCTGTACCTGGGGTGTCCCCCCTGTCATGCTCTGACTGTACCATTGCATGGTTTGTACTTTTATCAATAAACGGCAATCTTCTGGAGTGCGGCTGTCTGAAGAATCTTTTTCCTATGCAGCCCTGGCCGGTTAGGATGGGAGGGGGATGTTAGAGCGCCCCCCCTCCCGAACCGTACCAGGCTACATGCCCTTAACATAGGGAGTATGGGTGCTTTGGGGGAGGGGGCCTCAGTCCCCCTCAAAGCACCTTGTCCCCATGTTGATGGGCACAAGAGCCTCTTCCCCACAAGCCTGGCCTGGGCTTGTGGGGGTCTGTGGGCGGGGGGGCTTATTGGAATCTGGAAGCCCCCTTTAATAAGGGGGCCCCCAGATCCCGCCCCCCATGTGAATAGGTACGGGGTACATTTCACCAAAAAAGGAGTGTAGTGTTACAAAAAACAAGTCCTTGTGAAGATTGAAGATGAAAAGAGGAAGCAAGAAGACTGAAAGAAGAGGCAGAAGACCAGAAGAAGGACCGGCCCAGGAAAAGATGGAGGAAGAAGGAAGAAAGAAGAAAAGAGCTATTTTACACAATAAAGTACTTGTCAAAAACTGCCTTTTGTTTTTTTACCACTACACTCCTTTTACATACCTATTCACATAGGGGGAGGTCGGGATCTGGGGACCCCCTTATTAAAGGGGGCTTCCAGATTCTGATAAGCCCCCTGCCCGCAGACCCCCACAACCACTGACCAGGATTGTGGGTATGAGGCCCTTCTCCCCAGCAACATGGGGACAAGGTGCTTTAGGGGCGACCTCAAAGCATCCTCCCCATGTTGAGGGCATGTGGCCTGGTATGGTTCGGAGGGGAGGGGGTGCTCTCTGGTCCCCCCCCCTCCTGCTATGCCAGGGCTGCATGCTCTGATAAGGGTCTGGTTTGGATTTTAGGGGGGACCCCATGCCATTTTTTAAATAAAAATTGGCGTGGGGTTCCCCTTAAAACTCACACCAGACCTGAAGGCCCTGGTTTGGATTTTGGGGGGGACCCCACATAATTTTTTTAAACATTTTGGCACCGGCCCTGATGTTGTAAATTAGTTTAAAAATTGTGATAAAATCCCCCAGTCAAACAGGTGGCGAAAAATTGGGCCTTGGGTGCTGGCGGTGGCAGAACACTGTAACCCCTTGCAGTTACTGTTGTTGGATGGAGGAACTGGGCCTGATGTTGTAAATTAATTTACAATTGTGACAAAAGCCCCCAGTCAAACAGGTGGCAAAAAATTGGGCCTTGTGTGCTGGCGGTACCAGACCACTGTAACCCCTTGCAGTTACTCTTGTTGGACGGAGGAACAGGGCCTGATGTTTTAAATTAGTTTAAAAATTGTGACGAAAGCCCCCAGTCAAACAGGTGGCGAAAAATTGGTCCTTGAGTGCTGATGGTGCCAAAACACTGTAACCCCTTGCAGTTACTCTTGTTGGACGGAGGAACTGGGTCTGATGTAAATTATTTAAAAAATTGTTATGACATGCCCCTGTAAATCAGGTGCAGAAAAATTGGGCCTTGGGTGTTGGTGGTGCTCTAAATACAAAATATTGTTCTAGATTATGGACAGGAGGAATAGGAGCAGTGGCAGTCTTCAAGGGATCCCAGATCCCTAGCTAATTTAATCAGTTGCATCAGCATTAGGGGCTTGATAGCTGCTGATCCAGGACTGATTCATTTTAGCTCAATTGCATATTGAGCAAGTTCCGGCCAGTGGTCCATCCTCAAGACCCAGTAACTAAGTGGATGCTCAGTTGGAAAGGTCTCCAAGTCTGCTCTTGCCCCTATATATTCCTGCACCATTTAATGCAGACGCTGACGATGGTTGCTTGACCGATCAGGCCTGGGTGCTGAGGACTGAAAAATGTTTTAAAGGCATCGCTCAGCCGGCCACCTTCTCCACCACTCTGCCTCTGAATGACGAAGCTTCAGAAATACGTTGTCCAGGACCAGCAGCAGGACATGGTAACCTCCCAGGGTCTGGAAAGGCGTTGCACAAACTTTTCTTCAAGATATCCTGAAGATGTTTCATCCTCTGCACCTTCTGTGCAGGCAGGATGAGTTCTGCAACTTTACCCTTGTAACGTGGATCAAGAAGGGTTGCCAGCCAGTAATCCCTCTCCTTGATACCACGAATCCTAGGGTCTTTTCAGAACCAGAGAGCCCATGCAGCGTAAGTTTGAGGAGGCATGAGTGTCCTCATCCATGCTGACACAATCCTCCTCCTCCTCCTCCCATGTGTTTGGCAACTCTGCAGGAATGCCCTCTGCATAAAGGGGGCCTTGAGAGGAAAGGAAGTCCTCCTCTTCCTCCTTCTGTTCTGCCTCAAGTGCCCTGTCCATGATTCCACAAAGCGTGTGCTCCAGAAGGAAAATTAGTGGGACAGTGTCTCTGATGCATGTATTGTCACTGCTCACCATCCTTGTGGCCTCCTCAAATGGTGACAGGACAGTGCATGCATCCTTGATCATTAGCTACTGACGTGGCGAAAAAAAGCCAAGCTCCCCTGAGCCTGTCATGGTGCCATGCTCACAGAGGTACTCATTGATGGCCCTCTGCTGTGCATGCAGCTGCTGCAGCATTGCCAATGTTGAGTTCTACCTGGTGGGCATGTCACAAGTGAAGCGGTAGTTGGGCAGGCTGAATTCCCGCTGGATGTCAGCCAGCCGGGCACTGGCATTGTATGAAAGCTGGAAATGACCACAGACTTTTCTGGCCTGCCTCAGGATATCTGGTAAGCTTGGGTACCTGGTCAAGAAACGCTGCACCACCAAATTCAAGAAGTGTGCCAAGCATGGAACATGTGTCAATTGTCCCAGTCGGAAGGGCAGAGAGAAGGTTGGTGCCATTGTCGCATACAACCATTGCTGGCTCAAGCTGCTGTGGCATCAACTACCTCTGAGCCTGCCCCCACAGAGCTGAAAGAATCTCTTCCCCAGTGTGACTCCTGTCCCCAAGACAGAATAACTCAAGCCCCGCATGGCATCTTTTAGCCTGACTGCTTGCATATCCACTTGAATGCTTAGGGAGCACTGCAGGTTCAGAGGACAATTCTGGAGAAGAGGCCACAGAGGTAGAAGAAGAGGAGGGGGTGGAGGAGGCGGATGTGGCAAAATCACCACCAGCTTTTTTGAGGCGTTGTTACGTACCTGACGGTGGAGTCTGTCTTGTGCAGGGAACAACCGCTCTTGCGCACCCGATTCAAGGACCCCTGGTAGTGTAGACAGAGGCCCGAGAGTGCGGGATGGCACGAGGGCTGGATGGTCACAGATGTTGTAGTGAGATTCCAGCAGGTCGTGCAAACAGGAGAATGGTCGTACAAGCAGGGTTGGCAACGTGCAGGCAGAAAGGTACAAAAGGGGTTAGGCAAGCGGATCGTCAAGTTCAGGCAAGGTTCGTTAACGGGCGGGCAGCGGAGGTACAGAGGAGTAGACAAACGGATGGTCGTGGATAGCCGGGGTCGATGCAGGTAGCGGACAACAGGTCAAAGCAAGCCGGGTAGACAGGAAACAGGTGAAAACACAGGAACAGGTAGGGAGCTGAGGCTCACAGGTCTGGAACGCTGTAGAACAAGCAGCAACTTGGTGCAGTATGTCCAGGGTTTAAATAGGCACCATTTGGCGCCGTTTCCGGCGCGTGCGCGCGCACGGGCGCGCGCACGCGCACGGGAGCGCGCGAACGCGCACGGATGCGCGCGCACCACCCGGAAACGGCCAGGAACACTGGCAAAGTCCTTTTTACTGACAGGCGTGGTGGCGGAACTATTTCCAAAACTGAACCCTGTCCTGCATCCTTCCTAGCTGCCAGCAGAGTTACCCAGTGCGCTGTGAAGGAAAGGTATCATCCCTGACCATGCTTGCTGGACCATGAGTCAGTGGTAATATGAACCCTGCTGCTGACTGCACTGTCCAACTAGGCCAAAACATTGCCTTCCACATGTCGGTAGAGAGCTGGAATGGCCTTACGTGAAAAGAAATGTCTTTTGGGAACCTGCCACTGTGGGACAGCACATTCTACAAATTCATGAAAGGGGGCAGAGTTTACCAGCTGAAAAGGCAGCAGTTGGAGTGCTATCAATTTGGCCAAGCTAGCATTAAGACGCTGAGCATGTGGATGGCTGGGACAGTATTTCTTTTTATGGTTCAGCAACTGGGGTAGGGATATTTGCCTGCTGAATTCACCTGGTGGTGTACTGCTAGCAGATTGGCTGCAAGTACTAGTTGTGGCACGCATTGCTACACCTTCATTCCTCTCAGTGCAGGTTTTGGAGAGGATTGCCAGGTATAGTAGGGGCTGAGATCCCAGATGAGGAGCAAGGAGTAGTCCGCCTTGTTTTCTGATGTGGGTTCTTCAGGTACTCTTGCCAATGGACTGCATGGCTGGTCATCATATGTTTTGTCAAGACAGTAGTGCCCAAACGGCTGGAGTCCTGGCCGCAGTTGATCCGCTTCAGACATAGATTGCAAATGGCAGCGGTGCGATCTACTGCACATGTGCTGAAAAATGCCCACACCAAAGAAATTTTGGAAGTCGGCAGGGAGGCAGCAGCGCCCTGCACCTGTGGAGCTCTGTGGTCTGATGCAATTGGGGGCTGCCCTTAAGCTGGCCCCTGGAAGACATCCTGCCCTGTTGGAGTTTCGGCCTCCTCCTCACTTTCCTCCTCTCTTCTCTCAGGCACCCAAGTACAGTCCATGTCCTCATCATCCCCTCCCTCCTCATCACTGGAGCAAACTTGGCAGTATGCTGCAGCTTTTGCGGCACCCCCTGTCTCTCGGCTCACGCTACTCCCTTCCTCAACCTGGGAACCAACAACGGAGCCTTCAAACTGCTGCGCATCTTCCAAGAGCATGTAACCGACACTATGGTCGAACAACTCAGGTGACTCCTCCGTGCATGATGGTGGGGCTACAGAAGGAGTAACTGTGGACAAGGATCCGGTGGAATAGGCCGCTTTGCCAGATGCGTTGGAAGGCAAACTTGTACGAGCCTGGGTGACAGAGGCTGAGGAGGATGAAGAGGGCTTCGTTATCCACTCCACCAACTCTTCTTCATGTTGTGGCTCAATAGCATGTCCAACAGCAGAAAAAACCCACCTGCAAAGCATGCACCATGTCCGCCACCGCCACTTTTCACTGAAGAAACAGAGGCTGCTTGCCCTCTTTTAGTGGCCTGCGAGCATGTGCCTCTCCTTTGTGGCCTTCCTGAAATGATGGGCATTTTTTTTAACACCGTACTACACTGTACTATATACCGTACACCCCCGAATGCACTGATATATAGTGTACATTCAATACGCTGCGTGTATAGCTGGATACACTAGACTGTACATATTTGAAGGAAACACGTTAAGTAGTGTGCTATATACCGTACACCCCCCAATGCACTGATATATAGTGTACACTCAATACGCTGCATGTATATCTCTATACACTAGACTGTATATATTTGAAGACAACACGTCAGTACTGTGCTATATACCGTACACCTTCGAATGCACTGATATACTGTATAGTGTACACTCAATACGCTGCGTGTATACAGGGAGTGCAGAATTATTAGGCAAGTTGTATTTTTGAGGAATAATTTTATTATTGAACAACAACCATGTTCTCAATGATTCCAAAAACTCATTAATATCACACATGTGATATGTCATATAGTCACGTAAGCTTCCACATGCCATATATCGTGTCATGACTGCACAACAGAAGTTTATATATGTCAGATCACATATCTCTATATGTACGTCGCATAACTCACATGTGATATATAGTCACGTAACCCCCCACATGCCATATATCGTGTGATGAATTGCACAAAGGAAGTTTATACATGTCAGATCACATAGGTCGATATGTGCGTCGCATAACTTACATGTGATATATAGTCACGTAAGCCCCCACATGCCATATATCATGTCACATCATGCCACAATTTTTTTTACGGGTAGTAAAGTCCTTCCGGTG
>BLSH010517255.1:5208-16481 GCA_018402905.1 Glandirana rugosa | reverse complement strand
CAGCTGTACGCTTGACTTTTCTCAGTTCACGGGCAGTTATTTTGCGCCTTGGTTTTTCCACACGCTTCTTGCGACCCTGTTGGCTATTTTGAATGAAACGCTTGATTGTTCGATGATCATGCTTCAGAAGCTTGGCAATTTTAAGAGTGCTGCATCCCTCTGCAAGATATCTCACTATTTTTGACTTTTCGGAGCCTGTCAAGTCCTTCTTTTGACCCATTTTGCCAAAGGAAAGGAAGTTGCCTAATAATTATGCACACCTGATATAGGGTGTTGATGTCATTAAACCACACCCCTTCTCATTACTGAGATGCACATCACCTAATATGCTTAATTGGTAGTAGGCTTTCGAGCCTATACAGCTTGGAGTAAGACAACATGCATAAAGAGGATGATGTGGTCAAAATACTCATTTGCCTAATAATTCTGCACACAGTGTATCTGGATACACTAGACTGTATATATTTGAAGACACCACGTCGAGTAATGCGCTATATACCGTACACCCCGAATGCACTGATATATAGTGTACACTCAATACACTGGGTGTATATCTGGATACACTATATTTGAAGACAACACGTCAAGTAGTGTGCTATATACCGTACACCCTCAAATGCACTGATATATACACCCTGTTCCAAATTATTTATTTATTTATTTTTTCTTTTTTTTAGTTTCAAAGGTTTTATTGGTTTAAAACAGTTATAGAAGTACAAACGTACAAAAAGCCACATAAATATTAGAAAAAATCTTTGTGGAAACAGGTCTGGGGGTTAAGTAAACATTGTCATACAAAACAAATCTGCATTCACAAATTGGGCTCGTTGAACGGGCGCATTCAGGATGGTATAGAGCATCAAAAGGTAGGTTAGTTGCTAAAGCCAGGAAAGACTAATGAACAAGAGATCGCCCAATATTCCAGACGTCCCACTGGGAACAATCTGCCTCTGGACCAGAGGACGATTATAGGATATAACACAGTTTTAAATTCAGACTTCCTGGCTGAGGGTGAACCCTAACATGGGATAATTGAAACGGTAATAGCAGAAACAGTGAGGTGATAAATATCTGGGGGGAGAGAAAGAGAGTGAGATAAGATGAATTCCCGAGTG
Source organism: Glandirana rugosa (assembly GCA_018402905.1). NCBI lineage: Eukaryota > Metazoa > Chordata > Amphibia > Anura > Ranidae > Glandirana > Glandirana rugosa. Next base: position 15,366 of record BLSH010517255.1, on the reverse strand, counting down.
TGGTCGTGTGACAATCTCCAACCATCGATTGGAGAGCTACAATGTATAATGGGAAGAAGACCTGATCATTCTAAGGGAGGTGATGTGGCAATCCAAACTAAAACTAGGGGAAGTATGGAGGGAAAGGGGGGAAAGGATAGCATAGGAAGGTGAAGAGAGAGGAAATAGGGGGAAAAGAAGAGAAAGAGAGCGGGGGAGGGTGTGGGTAGCGGAGGGGGGGGGGATGTCCCGGGTGGAGCCTGTTCCAAATTATTATGCAAATTCTATTTCAGTGTCACAAAGATTAAATATTTTGTTTTTCAGTTTAACTCATGGATGCCATTGTGTCTCAGGGCTCTTTTGATCATGAAAACAATCTCGGACACCTGTGATAATTAGATTGCCAGGTGAGCCCAATTAAAGGAAAAACTACTAAAGGAGGGTGTTCCACACTATTAAGAGATTTGTGGCTGAGCACAGACGGGTTCAGGAAGATTTCTGCCAGATCCATGCATCGGATCAAGAGAGCAGCTGCTAAAACACCATTACATAGCAGCAAACAGATATTTGAAGCTGCTAGTTCCTCCGGAGTCCCACGGACATCAAGGTGTAGAGTCCTCCAGAGTCTTGCAACTGTGCATAAACCTTCCATTTCGGCCACCACTAACCAATGCTCACAAGCAGAAACTGCTGCATTGGGCAGAAAAATACATGAAGACTAATTTTCAAACAGTCCTGTTCACTGATGAGTGCCGTGCAACCCTGGATGGTCCAGATGGATGGAGTAGTGGATGGATGGTGGACGGCCACCCTGTTCCAACAAAGCTGCGACATCAGCAAGGCAGTGGTGGAGTCATGTTTTGGGCCGGAATCATGGGAAGAGAGCTGGTCGGCCCCTTTAGAGTCCCCGAAGGTGTAAAGATGACCTCTGCAAAGTATGTGGAGCTTCTAACTGACCACTTCCTTCCCTGGTACAGAAGGAAGAACTATGCTTTCCGTAATAAAATCTTCATGCATGAAAATGCACCATCTCATGTTGCAAAGAATACCTCTGCATCAATGGCTGCTATGGGGATAATAGGAGAGAAAGTCATGGTGTGGCCTCCATCCTCCCCTGACCTCAATCCTATTGAGAACCTTTGGAGCATCCTCAAGCAAAAAATCTATGAGGGTGGGAGGCAGCTCGAGACCCCAGCTTGCCCACGACAACTCTTCTGCCTGATCCCTGTGTACCTTTGCTGCCAGCCCGTTAATGACCCTGCCTGTACCTGACGACTCTTCTGCCTGCACCTTCTGTACCGCATTGCCAGCTAGTTGCTGACCCAGCCTGCATCACTACTCTACTACCTGCACAAGCCATCACCGGACCACTCACACCTCCAACAGTGAACCAGTCCAGCCCTCATGCTCCCCTGTGCTCCCAAACTCCCTGTCTATCCTACCAGGGATTTCCAAACCAGGGCCATTAGAGAGGTTGCTTCCTGCATAAGACAGACTCCACCATGAGGTGCGTGACATTACCCCAAGGAGTTGGTCTCTCGTTACAGGAGACCAAAGGAAGCCTTTGTTGTATATCCACATATATCCACATAGGAGTGTGCCGACAGGGAGTATCCAGACCCCTACTGTTGTGTCTCGGTCACAAGGAATTTTTTCTCCGTACCGGAATGCAGGATATTACATAAAAAACAAAGGCTCCAATAGCGTAATACAGCAAAAAATGGTGTATGTTTAATAAAGTATTGCACTGTCCATTGGACGGATAAAAACAGGTGTATCACAAGGAATGGTAGTACATCTCCAACAAGAGTCGTGGTGTGTCAGAATAGAGCCATAACCGGACCGATTTTGTCGCTATTGGACTTCTTCCCGGGGTTTGGCATCCATCTCTGACCACCGCTTTAAATAAGATGAAAGGGGAGACACAGCTCCATCGCAGAGTACCCAACTTCCAGGTCATTTCAAGCCTCAAATCTATTCTGAGCTCTCATAGGTCAGATTGAGTACCAAGCCTCACTCTCACTCACTCCGAGGGGCCATAACCTGCGGAAATTACCGCAACTTTCGGTTCCGGGCCGGAAGTTGCATCATCCCTGGAGCCACTATAGAGAAGTCCAAGCCTCTTTCTGGTCTCTCTTATTATGTGTTGTAACAAAGGATGCAAAGGGGCCCACATCCCAAGCCTCGCTCTCACTCAGTATGGGATGTTTGTAAGCTAAAAGATGACCCCAAACTTCCGGTTCCCAACCGGAAGCTGCATCATCATTACGGCCGTTTCCGGGATAGGGAGGAGGGATTGTAATTTTAGATAAGAAAGATTATGTATCTGAAATTAATAATATATTAGCAGATGGGGATACATACATACCTTTATGTAAGGACCCGGTACACACCTATAAAGCTGAATTGTAAAGACTGGTTGAACGTGGGTTCCAACTAGGGGTGATTAACAAGAAGGAGCGTTCCTTTTTAGTTCCTGTTTCACATAGAACCCCCTTTCTATATTTGCCCAAAATTCATAAAAACCCTGTTTGCCCCCCAGAACGTCCTATTGTTAGTGGTATTGATTCCATCACGTCCCAGGTGGGCAAATATATTGATACCTTTCTTCAACCACTAGTCAACCGGATGCCCTCCTACATTAAGGACACTAGATCTGTCATTAATCTTGTTTAGAACACGGAATTTCATGAGGGATGGTGGTTGGTGACAGCTGATGTTGCATCACTGTATACCATCATCCCTCATGATCTGGGAATAGCAGTAGTTTCCCATTTCTTAGACAGTGACTCCAATCTGGGTCACACTCAAAAATAGTTCATTGTGGCCCTTCTTGAATATGCAGCAACCCACAACTATTTTTGGGTAGAAGGCAACTATTACCTCCAGAATAGGGGTGTAGCAATGGGGGCCAAACATGCCCCCAGTGTTGCTAATCTTTTTATGGCTAAATGGGAGGAGAATGTCATCTATGCCCAGAGGGATGACAGGCTAGCCCTCTGGGTGAGGTATATAGATGACATCCTCCTCCATTTTGAAAGGGGACTCCACCTCCCTGACAGAATTTATGAACATGCTTAATGTCAATGATAGGGGCATAAAGTTGTTCTTTGAGATGAGCCAACAGGTGATCAATTTCCTGGACTTGAATATCACTGTTGAAAGTGGTAAACTGACGACATCAACTTACTTCAAGCCCACAGATCAGAACTCCTATATCTCCAGGGACAGCTGCCGTTATGGGCCCTGGTTGAAGGGTGTCCCTAAGGGACAATTTTTGCATGTTAGGAGGAACTGTACCTCTGTTCAAAAGTTCCAGAAACAAGTGCAAATACTTACCAAAAGGTTCTTGGACAAGGGTTATGACAATATAGCACTTAAACATGATGTAACCGAGGCCATGGAAAGAGGTAGAAGCTCCCTGTTACAGGAACAGGTTCGGCCGCCAAGGAGTGATGATGGGAAAGACAAATTTGGCTTCATTACTGACTTTTCTATCCAACATAAAAGCATAAAGAGCATAGTGCAAAAACATTGGCACATATTGAAAAATGACTGAGTACTGGGACCAGTTATCCCCCCCAAAACCTCAGATTATTCTCAGAGGAGCACCTACGATCAAAGATAGGATTGTACATAATGCTCTTGACCCCCCCCCCCCCCGTTAGAAGTTCTCTGCGATTTCACAGCCTCACTGACTATTACAAATGCTGAAACTGTCAAGTATGTAGCTTGAATAGCCATAGAGGTCGCAAAATAATTAACTTTTGCTTTACGAGGACGTCAAGACTTTATAACATCAAATCCTTCATTACATGCAGAACTACGCACATTGTGTACCTACTACAATGCAAATGTGGATTGCAGTATGTCAGACGTACTACTCGCAGTCTCAATGTTAGATTAAATGAACATAGAAATTATGACCTAGTACATGACTGTGACCCTTCAGGCACCCTCTTTGTGGGGATAGATAGCTACTCTACCCACTGAAGAGGGAGCTGTAGGGTCAGGGAATTGTCAAAATGCAAAACTAAATAAATTTATACCCTCAAAAGTTTTGTTCTGTCTGGTATGAATATAGACCTTGATGTAAACGCTTTTCTTGAAAATTCCTAACCCTTCTCCTTCAAACTCTATCATTAACCATACCTCTGTTCTCCTATTTGATTTTCTAATATTTTTAGTCATTTTAAATTCACTTATGATTCCTTTTTTCTTACCATTTGACCAATGTTTGTGCTGCTGGATTTTCCTCCTTTTTTGCGAGCTAATCCGGGTTTTATTACATGGTAATCGATAGGAGACTTTTTCTATTGCTATAATTATTTACTGTTTATGTACTGGTAGAGGCGACACACGGCTTCCTGGATTAAGATGTTATCAGGCTTCACCTCTCCATTTCAGCCACCACAGCCTTATTATAAAGGCATCAGTTTTTTTTATTTACAACTAATTCTTTAGTTACAATTATTTGTTTTATTTTTTTTTTACAATTAATTTTTTGCCTACCTGCCCTTTACGGATCTGCAGCAAAGGTTTTGAGGGACATGGTATGCACCTTATTTACCTGTAGGGGGAGTGTGCCGGATGCAATTCATCTCATAGCTCTGCTGTTGTGTTCAGCAGTTAAAAGCTATGCATGATTAACATCTGTTTTTTTAATGCAAACCCACACTGGCATTTATCCCCCCCCCGCTACTTTTAACCCATTACGAACAGTACTTTGTTTTATTATGATTTAGTCTGGAGTGAGGCCGGGTCACCTCACAGTATTTCCTGGTATTGAACATAGTGGGTGATTTCCAAATGAGGCTTGGCTATCCCGGGAACGGACGTAATGATGACGCAGCTTCCGGTTGGGAACTGGAAGTTTGGGGTCATCTTTTAGCTTACAAACATACCATACCGAGTGAGAGCGAGACTTGGGACAAGGGCCCCTTTGCACCCTTTGTTACAACACATAATAGGAGAGGGGCTTGGACGTCTCTACAGCGGCTCCAGGGATGATGCAACTTCTGGTCGGGAACCATAAGTTGTGGTAATTTCCGCAGGTTATGGCCCCTCGGAGTGAGTGAGAGTGAAGCTTGGTACTCACCCTGACCTATGAGAGCTCAGAATGGATTTGAGGCTTGAAATGAACTGGAAGTCGGGTAATCTGCGATGGAGCCGTGTCTCCCCTTTCATCCTATTTAAAGAGGTGGTCCGAGATGGATGCCAAACCCCGGGAAGAAGTCCGATAGCGATGAAACCGGTCGGGTTATGGCTCTATTCTGACACACCGCAACTCTTGTTGGAGATATACTACCATTCCTTGTGATACACCTGTTTTTATCCGTCCAACTGTAAGTGCAATACTTTATTAAACATTCACCATTTTTTTACTGTATTATGCTATTGGAGCCTTTCTTCTAATATCCTGCATTCCGGTATGGAGATAAAATTCCTTGTGACTGAGACACAACAGTAGGGGTCTGGATACTCCCTGTCAGCACACTCCTATGTGCATATACAACAAAGGCTTCCTTTGGTCTCCTGTAATGAGAGACAAAACTCTTTGGGGTAAGCACAACCATAGCATGGTGGTGGGATTTTTTACAGCGTTTCCCCAGCACGGTGGCACCATGAAGATTTGTTCATTATTTGCACTTTGCTAAGTATCCTTTTTCAAGAGGTGGATGAGAACTGTCTGCAATAAGTTGCCTTTGGATTTCATCACTTATCTAATGAACTATTGTTTTGTTTTGGGTCTCTGGAAGGACCTATTTCACTTCACATGACTACTAGCGCAGCACTTTCTTTGATATATATATATATATATATATATATATATGTTATATGTATATGGGTGTTAGTATATATCCCTTCACCATAAACACTCGCCTCTTACTGGAACTCGCGGATCTCCAAATAATAGGGATCACACAGGCTTTTTAAGTTTCCAAGGGCTTGCTGATCCTAGCTGTCAGGCTAGAGGAAAGCTTGGATTTCCAAATGGTGGTAATGACGATTCCAGGGTGATGACCCCACAATACCACAGGATTAAAATTGCTTATAATCAGCATATGGCAAGACACTTTGGCAGTCGACACCAGCCTGTTTATGCGGGATGACATCACAATAAGTAGCTCCGCCCGACACGTTTCTCTGTAACAGGCTTCAACTGAGTGAGGAGACCTCTAGGATCATCAAGCCCTTGGAAACTTAACAAGCGTGTGTGATCTCTATTATTTGGAGATCCATGAGTTCCGGTAAGAGACAAGTGTTTATGGTGAAAGGATATATATACTAACACCGTTATCATTGGATCGTAATTTTGAACACTGAAATATTGTCACAAACTCACATTGCAAATTTTTTATCTACACTTGGGTGTTGAGGATTTAATCCCCTTTTGGAGCAAGAGTTACCTTTGGACATTTAATTGTTTTTTATACATCAAGTTTTTTTTATAGGTTTTTAAAATAATTCATATGATATCATAAGGATATTAGAAGTTTTATAGGTGATGTCGGATGCTTGGGTGTATCTTTCACCACCATTATTATTTATTGTTTGCACAGGATTAGCGCACCTATTTCCTAATTAGCTTTTCATCAGTCTAGTGTTCAGACTAATTGGGTAGCAGCTTCTCTTGTTTTCTTTTCACACACTTAATTTTGTTACAATTTGTGCACACAGATTGATTTTATGTTGAGAGGGATAAGCGCAGGAATTACATTTAAAAAAAAAAACATTTTTAAATTAGAAAAATTACATGTCATATCTAAAATGTAACTCACCAGGTAAAGTAGTCCCATATTTAAGGAACCCTTTCAGAGAACGAGAGGCACCCAAACTGACTCTTCAGGACACCGAAGGTTTGCTCTATGACAATCCGTGTCCTGGAGTGGGCTGCTTTGTACCTCGGCTGGGCTCGAGAGGAGCAATAGGGGATAGATGTAAACAACCAGGGCAAGCATGGGTATTCGGAATCCCCTAAGTATACAAAAAAGTTTTAAGTTGCATTTTAATTTGCCAAAACACATATATATCACTGGAAGAAAAAAAATAGTTTGGATAATTTGGAAAGAGGGGCACATTACTAAAGAGTCACAGGTAAGAGCGTTGCAGAGGTGAGACATAAAATTATCTTACAGGTATGTAAACAATAAACATGCATGCAAGTAAATATACAGTATCTAACAAAAGTGAGTACATCCCTCACATTTTTGTAAATATTTGATTATATCTTTTCATGTTACAACACTGAAAAAAATTACATTTTGCTACAATGTAAAGTAGTGAGTGTACAGCTTGTATAACAGTGTACATTTGCTGTCCCCTCAAAATAACTCAACACACAGCCATTAATGTCCTCTCTGCAAAATGACGCGGAGCCATCACCACAACCCTCCTCCTCCTCTGACGCCTTCTGAGCAAGTTAAATTGCAAAAGATTGCATTCAAAAAGCTCCATAGCTGTGAATGCTCCTAACCACTCTCTCTCAACCCCCTCTCACTCCAACAGGAAATATCACACGATTTACCGCCACCAAAAGGATGGTGTTAAAAATCACAACTCTTTTAGTTGTTGTTCCATTTGTGAATTGGACTTAACTGTTTAATGCACATTTTTTTGCGATATGTACCGCCAATTTTTTTTAACGTTGTTAACTGCATAATCGTCACTTTTTTTGGATGATTTGGACTTTATTTACCACATGCAATACTTTATGCAAATGAGTCATGTGACCACGTTATTGCATGCGGTAAAGCTTAGTGAATTGGCCCCACAGCCACTTCTGAGATCCATAGTGCATATTTTTTTTTTATCAGTTTGGATGCACAGAAGCTTAACAGCTGAGATAAAACAAATTGCTAAACAAAATCAAATGTAGAGAATGAAGAGGTATTTCTGTTGTTAAAGACATTGGGCTCAATCTACTAAAGAATATCTCATGAGATAATTGAATCAGGTGACACATTTTTTCCCATTTTCTCATTAGATAATGAAAAAGTCAACTCACTATCACCTTATGAGTTATTTACTTCAAAAGCAAAAACACTCAGTAAATACCTCATAAAACAGCATTAAAGTCAATTCACTAAAGAAACAAAATAAATAAATAAGTAGTAGCCCAGGCATAAATAAATAAATAAGTAGTGGTCCAGGCATGAGGTATTTAAGAAATATAAAAATATAATAGCCAATTTGGAGTAGTCTCTACCTTTTTGGCTGTTTCTCAGTAACAGTAATGCATAGAAACCTAAATATGGAAAGGAATCATTGGGGTTGATTTACTTAAACTACAACTAAACGCAAAGCTTATATTTTGTTTTATATAGAATGGAGATGAATTAGACCCCTTGTCAAGTTTTTATTGCTGTCTGTGCCCCCCTTTAGGGAGATTCACCTTCTCTATTTGTCCTGTTTACCATAATCACTGCAAGTAGAATTAAAATAAAATTCCACATTTGTGTTTTCCCCAGAAATGTAATAGAGGGGAAATCGTCCAATGGAGACACCGGTCCTGGTGAGTTGGGGGTCCCCAAGGGATTTCCTCTTACTTCCTGTTTTGGCTTTTGAAAAAAATCTATTTTATCTCAGATTTTAAAGATAAAAATAACTCTTTGTAAACTGAGCCCACTGTATGTTAATTCTTTCTTTAACCTCCAAGCTGAATCACCAATTGCATAGCTGCTTTGAGGACTAGACTGTATCAAATAATTATCTTAATGAGATTCCGGATCAGAACTAATTAATAGTGTGCAGTGTGTAATCCCTGTCTCTATTGTCATGAATACAGGGCTTTAGTTGGCAAGTATTAGTAGCACTGGCAGTGATACAACTGCTGTCTGTTTACGGTAGTTTAGAAAACAGTAGCAAGTGATACACATACAGTATATAAAGGCAGTCATTTAATATGAGAATATCTCAAGGAAAGTAAATGCATGCACACAAAAAAAAAAAAATAAACACCTGTGCACATTAAAAAAAATAGTGTATAATAAATGTTTTATTTTTCTCAGTTTTATTTTATTGAATTATAGCTTCATGCAAATACAGGATACAGAATGTAGAAAAGATAGGGAGGGCATACATAAGGTACATTACAAGTGCAACATATTTCAACATTCAAAGTTCCAGGTTCCTTCAATATTACTATCTTATGACAGGACAACAATAATTCCTGGACCTCCCATATAGTAACCTATTACTCTTACACGTATGAGTAACCTATCACTCTTATATGTACAAGTAACCTATCCAGTGGCCCATCCATTAGGGGCGCACATGCGCAGCCCCCTCTATTCATGCGTCTGGCCCCCTGATCTACATAAATGGTGCCGGACTATGGATTCCAATCGAGGGGTGGGGTTGAAGCACATGATTAGAGCCAGAGGCTCTAATAGGCTCCAAAAAAAGGATGGGCTTGGGGCTCAGAGCCAAAACATCAGGTAATCCTATTTGAAACCTAATGCCTAGGAGGAGGATAAAGGAGACACACGACGGAAGCCACAGTACTGTAGGAGAGGACACTCAAGCCGTTGCCCGCAGTCCGCCACCTGCCACCTAGATGGGGTCTATCGTGCTGGAGGAGAGGACACCGGAGCCACTGCCTAGCACCCGCCATCTAGATGGGGTTCGTCGTGCTGGAGGAGAGGACACCAGAGCCGCGGCCGCAGCTTGCCACCAGCCACCTAGATGGGGTCCGCCGTGCTGGAGGAGAGGATACCGGAGCCAGAGCCCGCCACCCACCTCCTAGATAGGGTAAGCGAGCGGAGGGTGGGGGGGTAATGCTGCCACCTGCAGCTACTCGGGGTTGGTTGTTTTCCACCCCCAAAAAAAAAAACACCAGCCACCACTGAACCTATCACTCTTATACGTAAGAGTAACTCGTTACACTCATCTCCACAAGAGTATAAGAATATCTTTAGATACTGTAACCATATGAAGGTATAAACCTTGAGACCATTATATCAATGGAAATGCATGGATTGTAACTAGAGATTTTTAATGAAATGAAACCGTGAATCAGTGCACATCTGTTCTGCAAAATTCTTTAAAGTCTGTGTGTCACTTTAAATGAAACCGTGAATCAGTGCACATCTGTTCTGCAAAATTCTTTAAAATCTGTGTGTCACTTTAAATGAAACCGTGAATCACTTGTCTACACGTGACTAAGTGCCAAAGTAA
>BLSH010517212.1:28872-39685 GCA_018402905.1 Glandirana rugosa | reverse complement strand
GTGTATTGGGGATATATTATGGGGTGTACAGGGGGTTTATTGGGGATATATTATGGGGTGTACAGGGGGTGTATTGGGGATATATTATGGGGTGTACAGGGGGTGTATTGGGGATATATTATGGGGTGTATAGGGAATATCTATTCGGGGGTCCTCACCCGGCTCGGGGTGACACAGATCGGGGCTCTCAGGCTCAGCAGGCGGGCTGTCACTTTCAGCATCTCTCCGGCCTCTCCGTTCCAAGGGCACCATGTGCAGATCTCTGACCAATCAGCATCCCGCAATCACGCCACGTGATCACAGTTCGCCTCTCTCCCGGCCGTCACATGACCCGTCACTAGAGTCCCGCTTCCTTCTTCTTCCGTATGCAGGAAGTGTCATCAGCAGCGGCCATTTTCCCGGAGATCAATCCCTGAGCTGAGTGCTCTGTGCGGGGCGTTGCTTATAGCAACCAAATTTCTCCTGCCACCCCATCACTCCCCATCCCCCAGTTACTAATAAAGAGATCACCATGGTAACCTGAGCCCACCCTCCCCATCCCTGAATATTTCCTGATGCTCACATTTGCTCTCAGATGAAGTAAACAATCATTGAAAACCAACAAGTGTACGCAATAATGCAATGTAATATACAGGACGCGTGGCGGCGTACGCAGATCTGTATGATATCGGCCGCGATCCTCCCATAAATCGCACCGTCGTAATTCGCCATCTTGCTCAGAGCGAGGGCGTGGAGCTGAATTCAATGGGCGCCATGTGAAAGGAAACCCTCTGTGTATACGGACGCACCCTTAGGGAACATGGCGGTGTCAGAGAACGCACACAAACGCCCCTCTTACCGTCTATACCTGCCAATAAACCAAGGACGTGAGGTGTCTCTATTTGACGTCTTGGACCCCACAGTGATGAGGGGGGCCCTATGAGCTTTGGGGTTGCCCATTATCAATGGCGGTTTGGGCCCCCCAGTCATGGCGCACACAAGGACAGCGTTTACTTCAGGATTTCAGGCTCGTTTACATTGCGGCAGTGCGCAGCCAATGTGCGGTGAACCTCAGCCGCAAACCTTTCCCCACCAGCCGACAATAGCGCAGGGGCGATTTTTGTTTTGCGCAACTTATTCATACCGGTATGTTGTAGTAACACGTGCTTCAACGCGGCCTAGCGTGTTGTGGTGAATGCCCCCCCCTGCAATGCGATGTACAGTAGAGAGCAATGCACGACGCACCATGGCGAACGCACGCGTTGTGCTGAATTGGTAAACAAACGGGCCCTGTGCGTTCTTTAGGGCCTGTCACATCAGCGGTTGAGGAGCCCCATTCCTCCCTCAAAATTTTGGTGCCTTTTTCGAGTCACGTGTCCATTTTTCGCAGGAGCAGTCAACCAGAAATCGCATCTAAAACTTGGCAAAAACTCATGTGCGGTTTTACTGCGTTTTTGCGTCTGTGTGAAAGCGGTCTAAGGCGATACAGTACCTCCTCCCCACCTGCGGATCGCTCTTCAGAGATCAAAGCAAGGGTCCTTTTGTTGTATTGCATCGCACCACAGCGATGGTGTGTGCGTTATGGTGCGCTGCAGCTCGGGTGTATTGCCCATAAGGAGCCGTTTACAATTGTGCGTTTTTGCTGTGCTAAAACACGCCACGTAAAAAAGTCTCCTTTGCATGCCCTTACAACTTTTCACATTGGCGCGCTGCGTTTTGAAAGGCATTGTCCATTATAGTCAACAGTGGTGCACCAAAAACGCAACGCACATTTTTTAACTGCGCTCTTTTTTTTTTTTAGTCACGTGTCCAATCTTTTTCCTAAGTGACCAGGGAGGAAAACGCATCGAATTTTAACGCAGCCCATTAAAAACGTTCTAAAAACACAATGCGCTTTTTCTAAAAGCGCAGATCGCATTTCACAAAGCATAGGTGTGAACGTAACGTAACCGCAGTTGTGTCATTCTAACCGCGCGGAACGCTGCGATAAGGCGGGGAAGACCGTGCGTAGGCGTATACGGGACTTGTAGGGTTTGCAGCAGTTCTGTGCTGTCTCCTTTAAGCTCCCGATGAGTAGGGTTGCAGGCAGTTAACACAGGTGGGGCAGATTGATGGCAGCAGAGTGGCCAGGATTGGTCAAGGTTGATCTGCCCCAGGTGGGGTAATTACTGCGAGATGTATAAACTCTCACACCACCAGGAAGGATGGACTGTTTCTTCCTTGGTCACAATGGGTTGGCTTGGAGGGCTCTGTGTGGTGGGTTTAGCCTTTGAGCTTGTCCTATGCCAGGCGTATTGGGACACCTGGCATCGCCAACAGCCTGGATCCAGGCGGCAGGATCCCCTGCAGGCTGGTTGGGGTTCTGCCCTGGGTTTTCCACAGAGGCCTAGGCAGCTGTTGCCTTCTTCTGCTGGGGGGGTGGTCAGTGTGGTTTGTTTGGAGGACGCAATGGTGGTGACCATCCAGAAGAATCTGTATGGGAATGGAAAACTGGTCAAGGCGTCGGACCTCACCTTGGGCACTGCGCAGTGTAAGCCATCCTCTGAGGACCAGGACACCGTGACCTTCCAGATCAATCTGCAGGACTGTGGAAACCAGGTTGAGGTTGGTTGTGTTGTAGCACTATGGCTTGTTACTTTCTAGTCTAAACCTGCATGTATCATTGAATTGGAGTGTAAACTGTGTGTGTGTGGTGCCAACTCTTTTTTTTCCAATGTTGCTTTTGATTACAATGCAGATTTGAATATTGTTAAACTGGCCACATGCTGCTTTTCTAGGTCTTCTCTTCTATGGGAGTGGTTCTCAACTCCGGTCCTCAGGACCCACCAACAGGCCAGATTTTGGGTATTACCTTGGGGAGATGCAAACTAGAATACTGCAATCACTGTGCAGCAAATGATATCACCTGTGATGTGTTTCAGTTATCCTGCAAACCTGGCCTGTTAGTGGGTCCCGAGGTCAGGAGTTGAGCACCACTGGTCTATGGGGTGATGTTGTATCTGACCTGGCTTTAGGTTAGAATTTTTGATTACTAGGGAAGGTCATCTTGCTATAGTAGCTGGTAAATATGAAGGGGGTTGTACAACTAGATTGCTTTGTGTGTGACTATCCTGGACAACCTGCTGTAATCTTGGTGGTGTGAGGGCCACCTAGAACCCAGAACAAAAATTGGTAGTATTGCAGCTTATTGATTGTTAGAGGTGGTGGCTACACTGCTAGGGTAACCATAGTAAGTGGTGGTGGCAACCTAGAACAATCTTTCTCAACCTTTTCAACACAGGAGCCCTTTATTGCTCAAGGAACCCCCTAGCAACCTCTGGAGGAACCCTAGGGTTCCATGAAACCCTGCCCTAGGACGATGAGGGTGTTAAGACTGCATAACACCTCCGTAACGGGTGTTTTGTAGCCTGCTGGTGACAACCATACTATGTGGTGTCACTGTAAGACGAGGTGTGTTAGACTACATATTGCCTTCCCCCTTCACAACTGGGGACTTTTAGTATTCTGATCCATTACTAGGGTGTCACCCTAGGACAGCCTTTTCCACACAGAGGAACCTTTGCTCAAGGAACATCTAGCAATCTTTGAGGAACTCCTAGGTTTCCATGGAACGCTGGTTAAAAAACCTTGCCCTAGGACAACGAGTGTTAAGACTGCTTAATAACACTCCCTTGCCTCCATAACGGGGGTGTTTTGTAGTCTGCTGGTCAATTATTAGTGACAACCATACTACGTGGTGTGGTCACCCTAGGACAAGGAGTGTTTGACTATTGCCCCCCTCTCCTTCACAACCATGGAGGGTTTTAGTCTAATCTATTACTAGGGTGACAAACATACTAAACAGCATTGTCCCCCTAGGACAAGGAGGAACTACTACAGACTCAATCTTTTCTCTGGTGGGGGGGTATGTGCTGTATAATCTGATGTAGTAGGCAACAATGCCCACTGATGACACTTCACTTCAGAGGTAGAGGGCATGGTAAGTTTAGCTCATAACATTTTTTTGGTTATCTAAACCTCAATGTTTGGTTAGTCTTGTCGTTTTAATCCCACTTATGGTTAGGTTGGTCCACCTGGAATTGATATTTCAGGTCTCCAAAGGTAAAGGCCCCCTATTTTTGAGATGGTTTGGATCAGGCAAAACTGGGACGAGGGCCACCTGTATACTTGGGCAATGCCTACTTGACTGCCGTGTTGGGAATTCCTCTTCAGGTCTCAGTGAAATGATGGTTCTGTTTTCTTAGATGACCGCTGACTTCCTTCTGTACGCTACAAACGTTGCCTACAAGCCCTCATCATCCAGGAATGTTCCAATCACCCGAACCAACAGTGCCAACATCGGCGTTCAGTGCTACTACCCCCGGTAAGTCTTCTAATTGGGTCAATAGTGCGCCATTTCTCTGATTACATCTAAGTCTGTGTGCATTAACTTTATTTCACTGCTTAAAGTATGGTGACCCAAATAGGACGTTGGGTATCCCAACATTTGTCATCTGCTTGGTCTGACTTGCTAATTTGTAGAGCCAGGACAAGTTTGACAGCCTTAGAACCTGCAGATTTCATGTTGCTACTATAGTGGGCTCCCTTTAAATGGACCCGCATAGTTGTTATAACAGTTAATAGGAGTCATTTTCTATTGGCTGTGAATGCATATTTGCCATGTGCCACCAGCAGGTGGGGTACCAAGCAAAACTGGCATTTTACTGAAGATGTTCCAAATGCTCTATCTGTGAGAATATCCCCCTAGTTGCAGGTAGTGCTGGGCTTATTGCAGGGCTGCTCCCTTTAAATTTTTTTTATATAAAAACATTTGTGATATTGGGTCATAAGATTTATTGTTTACTCTTAGGCATGGAAATGTAAGCAGCAAAGCCATCAAACCAACATGGATTCCCTTTAGCTCCACCATATCCATGGAGGAGAGGCTCTCCTTTGCACTGTATCTGATGAAAGGTAGGAACTTCTCAGACTTTTAACAAACTGTAAATGCAGTGAGCCGGTTGTAAGCTGTGGATTATTAACTAACCAGTCATCCCTCTGGATGGGGCAGCCTACATGTGGACAACCAGACCATGCCAGCCGTAACCATCTATGGGATGCCAGCCCTAACAATACACGGGTCTCCTGCTATGGAATTCCAGACTATGCCAACCCTAATACGTGGGCCCCAACTTTTTTTCTTTGGGCAGTGGGGTAACCAGCTTTCCCTGGTGAAGATCAGCTTGATTGCTGAAACTCAAAACTGGTGCACATTTATGTGGCAGCTAAATGCACAAAGGCAAAATCTGGTGCCTTGTATACTCCTGACATTCTTCTGACTTTGCTACACAACTTCACTTTCACATTTATGCTGGTTAGCTATACCAGCTAGTTATCAAAGTACCTTGATATTGGAGGATCTCTGAATATTAAAGGCTGAGGTTGTAGCAAACCCACCATTGGCTTGCTATTAGTGCCCTCTGCCATTCCTACCACCATATCCAGTAATCTTGACTTGGTCCTCCATCCAGCTTGGTATATCTGATAATTGGCTTGAAATGTCTTGCCTAACGAGACTTCTTTCTCTTGCAGATGATTGGAGTGGTCTGAGGGACTCCAGTGTTGTATCTCTTGGTAACTCCTTGAAGATTGAGGCTCTTGTTAATGTAGACAACCATATTCCGATGAGGATCGTTGTGGACAGCTGTGTGGCATTGTTGGCTCTGGACCCCAATTCCACCCCTCGATATGAACTCATTAACAATTATGGGTAAATATTCCTCTTCTGTGATGGGACTTTGCAGGTTCATCTCTACTAAAAAAAAATGGACGGGAGGGGGGGGGGAAGCAGAGGGGAATCCCTAAAAATCCAACCTTGGCAAACACAAAAAGGTGAGGGTTGAAATGGACTTTTGGTGATTTCACAGAAAGTGAGAAATATCCCCACCAGGGACTAATTACGACAATTCAACCCCCTCCCACAATATAAAAATCTCTGGGCTTTAGTACTTATAAATTTTGTGGCTCGGTGGTGGGAGGGGCCTTGACCCTTGCAATTTGGGCCCCACTAGTTCTGGCCCTGTAGCTTTTTATATCCTACAAATTCAAGTGTAATGGTGCTTTTTGCTTATAACCCTCTGTAGATGCCTGGTGGATGGACAGCAAGAGGACTCTTCTTCCACCTTTATATCAAAGAGACCCGAGCCAAACATACTGCGCTTCGAGGTTGATGCCTTTAGATTCACAGACTACAACCAGCCAACGGTATGTAGCGGTCTGGTGGTGCTGAATGTGGCAATGGGAGTTATCTTAACATTCTTTCTTTATCTCAGATCTATATCTACTGTGTCCTGAAAGCCGTCCCACTCAACCAGGCCCCAGATCCAACTAACAAGGCCTGTTCCTTCAGCAAAACCAGCAACTCGTAAGTTACGAACCTCTGGCTTGTAGTTGGGGTAACATGGTATGGTGTCCGGGACATGTTGTATCTACGATTATTTTTGTACAGGACCATATCCTGACTTTCTGAATTTGCTAGCTGGTTGACTGTTACTCCCAGACACAACTGCCTGGAACAAGCTTGCACCAAGCTGGGTCAGCCTTGTACTTGGGGCTTGGTGGGGATATTAGAATTGGGGTGTCAATGGAAGTCTACATGTGTTGAATGCTTATTGGCTTGCAAATGCAGAGGAGATGGTTGGCAACACAACTGTCCTGCATGGACCTCGGGCTTGCTAAAGTTGGCCATACAGATTGCATTTCAGCTGATTCCTGCCATAGGCTGAAGGTCATTCCATTGGTGGCCTGTTGGCACCATCCAGTCCAACAAAAGTCAGTTTACTCTTGCTGTGGGGCTGAACAATATGTATTGATGAATAGCCAGCTTATGTCTATTTGTGCCAAATGTGTATGTACAATATATAGCCCTAGGGTTTGGAAGTCTTGTCTGAGGAACACCTGCAGACCAACTTCCAATTGCCACAGGTATTAGAACTCCATTTGGTATATACAGGAATTACACTTTTTTACTGAGGTCATAAAGGGCCTTACTAGTTGGGTTCTGTTCTTTAAAAGTCAAAATTTTCCAGAGTAATTTCCACAATTGCATGAGATTCTAGAACTTGTTGGCTGTGTAAAATGTTCATGGTCTGCCAGTTTAACTCTCTATCCTTCCAGGTGGTCCCCTGTGGAAGGAGCTGCCAACATCTGCAGTTGCTGTGCATCTGGAAACTGTGATGGTTCTCAACCCAGAATGCTGAGGCCAGGATCTAGAAGACCATGGAAAAGGCATCTAGCTGGTGAGTATGGTTTTTGTATGGGGAACCTGTCGGACCAAGGGAAGTTGACCCGAAAATGCTATTTGCTTGGGTATCATGCTTTTTGGTCCAAGTCCATGTGTAGACAAAGTAGGATGAGGAATTCTGACTTGGTCATCACAGTTCTGGTTGTCAAACAGGGTAATGGGTATGTCCATAAGGCAATATGGTCTAAGACTTAAGTTCTCGTTGGTTCTCTCCACAGAAGGGCAATCGGAGGAGGTGATCCACACACAGCTCCTGGGCCCCATTTGGATTGTCGATCCGGAGGCTGACCTCCAACCTCAGAGTAGCCAGGCTCTTGCTCTGCATGCTGACCCTGAACAAGAAGTGAAGCCCTGGATGGTGATGGCTGTGGCAGGCCTGTGGCTGACTGTACTGATAGGGGCTGTGCTAACCTGGAAACTTGGATCAAGAAAATGTAACGTGGTCAATGTACAGAAATAAAACACTTTTTTTTGCATATAAAGTTTCTGCGTTTTTCTTGTGGTAGAAGCAATGTCCTGCTAAACAAGCATTTTCTCTAGAGGAGTTGTAAAATGTGAACTTTCCAATGGTTGCCACATATGGGTTTTGTGCTGTCAGCCAACAGACACCCAATGCAGAATCTTTTTGGTTTGGGCTACATCCCAAAACTTATTGGAGAGCGGTCTTGTGCTGCAAGGATGGTTGCAGACAAGATTCTACTTAAAATTGGCCTGATGTGACCATGTTTAAGGACCTGGTGGGGAAAAGACTGGATATTGCCACTCCAGTTGCTGTCAATCCCTTCACGTGTCCATGGTTCAACGCCTTTGTATATTGTACAGCCTACATTACTGATCTTACATTGACCTCCCCTACTTTTGGCCTTTGTATGGACTCAAAAGGTTGTTGGTATTTCCTGCCCTGGGACATGGCAAGTAGTAAAATTCCACTTTTCCGAAGGAACGGGACACTTGTTCCTATGACAGATTCCTCCTGGTCTAGTGTTATCTCTTGGTTACTGCATCAGGTCTATCAGACAAATGTAAATCTCCTTAGTGGACAAAGATGGCATCTAACCTTCCACTCCAAATGCATTACTCCCAACACACGTTCCTGTAATGGCTGCGCATCAAAGTGGGTGCTGTAGCGACCAATGGCTGGAACTGTCAAAGAAAAATGTCACCAGAACACCAAGGATCTACAGAGTGGCTCCAGAAGTTTTTAATTGGATCACATCTCCGCAAATTGCAACATTTCACATGCCTGAAAGGGGTCCTGCGAGGCTCAAATTTTGCAATTTAAGGGATCTCCAATAAAAACCTTGGAAATCCTTGGTGTGCCGGTAGCTCTTTTGCTTTAACCTTCACTCCATCCAAAATGACTACATTTTTAGGCTTAGAATTTGAATTTGAGTCTTGAGTGCAGTTGGTAGTGACTCCTATATTTCCTGCTTAAGCACCCCTCGGCATACAGTAGTAATATGAAGGGGGGCTGTTTGAGGGTGAAGACCCCAAGGATGTTTCTATGCTATGTGGGGGTGGAGGTCATTTTCCAAAGCCAGCGATTTTGGGACTGGGGAAAGGAGCATACTTCCCACCAATGTAAGGGAAGCATTCTGCCTAATGGCAATCAATACTTTTCCCTGCTGACCTCCAATTGGTTTTAGCAGAGGTTCCTTGAGACTTGAAATGTTCATCTTGGGTTAAAAGGTTGGTTTTATGGCAGTGGTCTCAACTGCAGCCTGGGGGGGGGGGGGGTGGTGGACCTTAGCTTGCCTTTTTATTCAGCCCTTTTGGACACATTTCTCCCACTGATGGCAATGATCTATTCCTTGACTGACATCAAAGCCAGGGTATTCTATAAATCCATTCTACTCCCACCGGTCTGTCTGGCGCGCGCACCCACCCCCCCCAATAAGGTCTAAAGGACGGTAAACTGGTCATGTTTAGAAAGTTTGCAGACCCCTGGCTTATGGGCTCTGACATTTGGTTGATCCTGCTGTGGCTCAAAGGTAAATGACGCCAACTATCCAAGCATTAATATCAACCACTGCATGTGGTTTCCACGAGTCTTTTTAAAAGACTGAACCCTCACCAGAACAGGAAGTGAGGAGATTATCTCTTCTCAGATGTCAGCAGTTATGGTGTCCCATTCAAGGTCTTCCTTTCCTGCTGTGACAACTGGATTCTCCAGCAATGGGGTTTCAGTGGTAATGGTGGGTCGGGGCATGGAGTTGCATCTCTGAAGTCCTGTGGCCTAAGCCAGTGGTTCTCAACTCTGGTCCTCAGGACCCAACAGGCCAGATTTTAAGTATTACCTTGGGGAGATGCAGACTAGAATGCTGCAATCACTGAGCAGCAAATGAAATCACCTGTGATGCATTTCAGTTATCCTGCAAACCTGGCCTGTTAGTGGGTCCCGAGGACAGGAGTTGAGAACCACTGGCCTAAGCCCTCTGGGTACCACCATGTCTGAGCTGCTAGAGCCCTTGGTGGTGCTCAGAGGGCTTAGGCAATAGCACCTCCAAGGACTCTAGCAGCTCAGACATGATGGTACCCAGAGGGCTTAGGCAATAGAACCTCCATGGCTGAGCTGCTACAGTCCTTGGAGGTTCTATGGCCTAAGCCCTCTGAGCACCACTATGTCTGAGCTGCTAAAGTCCTTGGTGGTGCTCAGAGGGCTTAGGCGATAGAACCTCCATGTCTGAGCTGCTACAGTCCTTGCAGGTTCTATGGCCTAAGCCCTCTGGGCACCACCATGTCTGAGCTGCTAGAGGGTCCTTCTCCATAAATTTTTCTTGGACTCTTTTAGAAAGGTAGATTGCCAGTGTGTTCTTGGCAGTGGTGATCTTGCATATCTATGTGGTTGATTTGTTACCATAGCAACCAACCCACCTCAGGTGTGACATCACATCCTGCCTTGTGGTCCTCACTACCTGGAACATTGGACTTTGTTTCCTCAGTGACAACACGACATTTGGTCACAAGTGGACAACTTCCATCCAATGTGGCATCACTGCGGGCAATCTCTTTGATTTTATGTTTCAGTTGGCTATTTAACTGTAATAAACCCATTGATGCTGCACTTAGCTGGCACCCCCATATTTTATTTCAGAGATTCATTCCTGTCTCAGGCAGCGCTCATGAGGGTTTGTGAAAATGACACCTGCACTGTGAACCAACGTTGCCTGTGCTGGTCCCACGTCAGGCAGTGGTGTCACTAGGGGGGATGCAGTCTGTGCACCCCCCCCCTTACACCGATATGCGTTGCCAGTGCTCTGTCAAATTAGCCAACCCGTCAAAGCATCCTTTCCGGATGGGGATTTTGACAAGTTTGCTAATTTGACAGAACACTGGCTGTGTTCTTCAGTGGAGCGAAGCTGCCTCCCCCCTCCTCTCTGTTTACATCTACACAGGAGGGGGTATGAGGGACACACAGCTGTGCCTATCCCAACGCTGTTCTGAGGTCTACAAATTCTAATAATTTAGATGGACATGTACTATGGGAGGGGAGTCTACACTGGGGGGTCCGCACTGAGGGCAAGACAGTTTAATCGTTTGAACAGTTTTAGG
>BLSH010517195.1:21892-59375 GCA_018402905.1 Glandirana rugosa | reverse complement strand
CGAGATTAGATGAAGGAGCCCAAAGGGTGGCGCAACGATACCAGCACTTCCTTTTTATACGCTCGTTCGCGTCATCACGTTCGGCCGGTCGTACGTTGTACGCACGACCGTTGCTTGCATGTCAGTAGGCTACATACGACCGTCAACGCACGATTCAACACAGTCGTACGCGCGATCGTCGCCCCGTGTGTATGAGCCATAAGGCTGGGTTCACACCTCCGACGGCTCTGGTTCACAGCAGGGGTCTGGTGCATCCTGGTTAACCGTTTCAGATCCAATTTCAGCCTGAATTTTGGGCTGAATTCAGACCTGAAATGGAGCCAAAGACACACAGGGCTCCTGTGCAAATTCGCACCAGAGCTGCATCGGAGATATGTGAACCGGCTCCATAGAGAGCTGGTTACAACCTCCTGCTGTTTTGCAAATTGGGTGCGGGGAAGCCGCATCCAATTCGCAATGGTGTGAACCCAGCCTTAAGGTGAATAAAGCATCTGGACCAGATGGCATACACCCATGGATCCTAAAAGAATTGAGCTCATTTCAGAGCTGTCCTTTAATGACTGGAATAGTACCACTGGGTTGGTGTAAAGCTAATGTGGTGCCCATATTTAAAAAGGGGTCAAAGTCTTTACCAAGTAACTATAGACCTGTTAGTTTAACTTATATTGTTGGGTAAATACTGGAGAGTTTAATAAATGAACACATAGATGAATTCTTGCTGGAAAAAATGTATGTTAATCAACAGACAGCATGGCTTAATGAAAGACAGAAGTTGTCAGACAAATAAAATTTGTATTTATGTGGAGGTAAGTAAAACCTCAGGCAAAAGCGTGGCTGTGGACATGGTATACTTGAATTTTGCAAAAGCATTTGGTACAGTTCCCCACACACAGCTAATGTATAAGGTTAGGTCTACAGGCTTGGAAAAATCAGTTTGGAAAACTGGATATTACCCTAGGTTCACACCTATGTGTTTTTATCACATTTTGCAGTTTGCAGAAACACACTACAGTCCATGTAACAAGATTTCTTATGGATGTAGTTCACATCTGTGCATTTTAAAGCATTGTTTTTTGGAAAGGGTCGGGGGAATTTTTTCACACTGCAGTTAGCGTTTTGCATGCAATAGACTTCAATGGAGCTGCACCAGAAACGCAAGTGTTGTTTTTTTGATGCGTTTTTACCGTGATTTTGCCATGGTTTGCGTTTCTAATCTGCCTAGCAACAAATCCCTCCCCCCCAAAAAAAATAAAAAAAGCAAAACGCAAATGCTGCAAAATCACGGTGTGAACCTAGACTAAGACCATATTCAGAGAGTAGTGGTTATTGATTCTTACTCTAAATGGCCTAGGGATATTAGTGGTGTACTCCAAAGTTTAGTGTTAGGACCCATACTTTTTAATATATTTATAAATGATATAGGTTCTGGGATTAAAACTTTCAATCTTTGCAGATGACACCAAGCTATACAGTGGTATTCCATCTTTTTTTTTTTAATCTTTTTTTTTTAAGAGAAGACATGTACACGTACATAACTACTAACCCTCTACTACTACTACTAATGCGTTAGGGAGTCAGCAGGTGATTCCTTTGTCTCATGCAGCAGTAGAGGTGTCCTCAATTCAGCAGCATATTTTCTGAAACTTTATGGTTGAATATGTTTTTATTAAGAAATAAAGAAATCTTGATACATATTGTAGTCCCATATAAACACAATAAGGGACAATCAGTGTAGACCTCATCATACACAAGACAATTCAGGTATCATGGTCATTGTATAGATACATATAGATATACAAATGTATTAGAGGCATATCAAACTCTTAAGTATATCATCGTTCAGGTAGACCTGTCACTGCTTGGAACACAACCAAACTGTGTTCAAAAAGATAGTCAACTAGAAGAATAGAATCTATCTGATCATACATCATAAAAAGTCTTGTAGGGTTTGTTAGGGTCCCCCTCACTCCATGTCCCATATAAGGAACCAGGGGGAAGGGGGAAAAAACCTCCAGAGCGACGGCCTCAGTTTACAGCAATATTCTGTTCAGCTTTACGTGTTGAGGTATATTTCAATTGTTTGTCAAGATACGATAAAGAGAAAAAGAAAAAAAAAGGGAAAGATTAGATAGGGTGGAAAGGAGAGCAGGCGATATATAGCGAGAAAGCCTATAGATAGAAGCAGAAGAGGAGACAAGGAGGGTAAGAGGAAGGGGGGAGAGGGTTCGACTAGTCTCATATGTAGTAAAATGGTAATCCATAGAACTAAAATGAGGTTCTAAGCGTATCTACCCTAGGAT
Source organism: Glandirana rugosa (assembly GCA_018402905.1). NCBI lineage: Eukaryota > Metazoa > Chordata > Amphibia > Anura > Ranidae > Glandirana > Glandirana rugosa. Next base: position 57,075 of record BLSH010517195.1, on the reverse strand, counting down.
GAACTCTTTCACCTGGTTGGAGCGGAGGGTTGGGTGAGTTGGAGTTTGAGTTTGTCAGACGTGGAATAATAAATCCAGACAGTCCATAATAGTTTAAATTTGTCCCATGTATCTTGTACTTGGGCTACCCGTTCCTCCATCAGCATGATTCCATTTACCTCCTCCACCCATTTAGAGTAGGAGGGGGTGGTGGAGATTTTCCAGTACTTGGATATAAGTTGCTTACCTGCTGTAAGAAAGAAACGTAATAGTCTCGATTTTTGTGTTTTGACTGAACCTGGTAGAATAGATAATAGAGCAATAGAGGGATTAAGAGTCAGAGGTTCATTGTATACGTCTGTGTAGGTTTGAAATATCTGAGTCCAGAGAGGCTTTATAAGTGAACATTCCCACCAGATATGCACAAAGGATCCCCTCTCTTGGTGACATCTCCAACACACATCTGTGCAGGAGGGAAAGATTTGGTGCAAAGAGGTAGGTACATAATACCATCTTGTTAGTACTTTGTAATTTTTCTCCTGGGCGTAACTGGATATCGACGATTTATGGGTGAACAGAAAATACTTCTGCCACTCCACGTCCGATATCTCTCTCCCCAGCGACTCTGACCAAACCTTAGTATACATTGGCAACTCAGGATAAATATTGGACTGAATTATTCTATAGATCTCAGAGAGTGAGTGGCGTGGGACCTCGGGCAAGGTACATAAGTGTTCGTACATCCTAAGACTCCTATGGGCTTGTTTAGTAGCATGTAGGGTCCTACAGAATGATGCGAGATGGAATTTGGTGAGCCAGGGGAGTTTATTGGGTTCCCCCGAGTGACCTTCCAAAAATTCTCCGGTGGACTGGTGTACAAAATGTCGTGCTGTGGGCCAGGAGTTTCTGTCGTACGCAGCGAAGGAGGGAGCCCCCATTCCTTCAGGGATTTCAGGGTGGTCAAATAGTGGGGACAGAGGGCTAGGGTCTGAGGATAATATGTATTTGTCCCTTCTCTTATACCATAACTGTGAAGCGGAGATGGTCAAAGGAGATAACATGCGGTATTGTCTGTAGGTAGTCACATGACCCCATAGGAGAGCACGTAGGTCCACAGGAGAGACATCCTGCTCCACTGTAACCGACAGCTTGGTAAGTGGTCGTGGAAACCACTCAAGAAGCCTAGAAAGTATAGCCGCCGAGTGGTATATGTCAAAGTCAGGTAGCCCCAACCCCCCTTTCAATTTCGGTTGGGATAAAAGTTGATGTTTGAGTCTCGGGTGTTTCCCTTGCCAAACGTAGTTAATTGTCAAGGTCCTAAGAGTGCGAAAAAACGCCATTGGGAGGGTGATGGGGAGAGTCTGAAACAAATAGAGGAATTTTGGTAAAATGTCCATTTTTAAGACACTTATACGACCAAACCAGGACAGGTTGAAGTCTGATCGTAATTCTAGTGACCGTCAAATTTTGGTCAAAAGTGGGCTGTAGTTAAGAGAGTAGATATCTTTGTAACGACGAGGTATTGCAGTACCTAAGTATGTTATTACCTTCTGTTTCCATTGAAATTGGAAGTTAGTTTGAAGTAGGGAAAGCGTGCGCTGGGGGAGGGATATGTTAAGGGCTTCGGTCTTAGATAGATTAAGCTGGTAATTACTATGACACCCGAATCTGCGTATTTCTTGTAGTATGGTAGGTATACTGATCAGGGGTTGTGTGACATATAACAAGAGGTCATCCGCATATAGAGCAAGTTTGTGCTGGGTCGAAGCGGTAGATATACCATGAATTGACGGGTTTGCTCTCAAGGCTTGGGCTAAGTGTTCAATTATCAACGCGAATAGTAGGGGTGACAAAGGACACCCGTGCCTGGTACAATTCGCGATAGTCAATGGGGGGGATTGGGTGTCATTAACAAGAACCACAGCTGTGGGAGACGAATAGACAGCCATAATGCGTTGGAGCATGATCGGGCCGAGACCAATCTGTTCTAAAGTGTGTCGCAAGAATGGCCAACTAACCCGATCAAATGCCTTTTCCGCGTCACATGATAGAAGGCAAGTAGGTATATGACTTTTTTGAGCATAAGAGATGAGATGGAGAGTTTTTGTGGTGTTGTCCCTAGCTTCACGGCCAGGGACAAACCCTACCTGATCTCCATGTATGAGGGAAGGTAATAAGGGTGATAATCGAGTGGCCAGAATCTTGGTGTAAAGTTTAAGGTCTATATTTAATAATGAGATGGGCCTATAGTTGCTACATATAGACGTATCCTTCCCCGGTTTGGGTATCACTGCTATCTGAGCCCTTAGTAAGGACGGAGGGGGGGGGGGGTTTCAAATGTAATAGAATTGAAGGCAGAGGCTAACAATGGTGCAAGTTGAGGGGCAAAGGTTTTGAAGAAACGGGCTGTGAATCCATCTGGACCCGGACTTTTCCCGTTCTTCAAAGTTTTGATTACTTGGAGAAAGTCTGAGGCGGTAAGCGGCGCTTCTAAAGCTTCCACTTCTGCTGGTGCTATGATGGGTAGCTCTGTTTCCTGTATGTATGTAATCAAGTCTGTTTGACATGGTGAATTAGAGGTGTTGTCATGTGGCAGGGCAGTTTTTAGAAGGTTATATAAGGCCTGATAGTAATTCTTCCGCTATGTCTGTATTCTTGAAAATGTTACCCTTTGTTGGGGATTGTAAGAAAGGAATGGAACCCCTTGTACCTCTTGGTTGAAGGATGCGGGCAAGGTGCTTGCCTGGTTTGTTGGCTTGGGAGTAATGTACAGCCCTGCCTTTATCCCTAGCTATGAGAGAGTGCTCTGAGAGGAGCCTCAGAAGATCTCTGCGAGCATTTGAGAGGTCAATGAGGGTCCCCTTATCAAGTGTGCGTTTATGTGAAGCCTCTAATGCAGAGATCCTGGAGAAAAGAGCAGATATCTCGGCTAATCTTATCTTTTTGAGTCTCGCACCTTGTTGAATGAGAATACCTCTCAGAACACATTTAAGAGCTTCCCATTTTATAAGAGGTGACGTATCGTCAGTAGCGTGATCAGATATGAAGTCCCTAATGGCCTGAGATGTGGTCTGGATACAGATTGAATCGCTTAATAAATTATCATTCAGTCTCCATGTGTATCCGCGCCTACAGGGAGGCGGGGAACCCATGGAGAGGTGTACCGGCGCATGTTCAGACCATAGTGTCATACCAATGGTGGCATTAGGTTGGGAGTCTAGGAGGGTCTGGGAGATGAGAATATAATCTATCCTGCTGTATGATGAGTGTGCAGGAGAATAATAGGAGTAATCCCTGCCCGACGCGTTCAAAACTCGCCAGACATCTACCAAGGAAAGGTCTACCAATATTGTACGTATCTTGGTCAATGAAGCTGGGGAGAGAGAAGACTTACCGGTCGATGTGTCCAAACGGGGGATCAAGGCACAGTTCAAGTCACCGCCCATGAGAATGTTTGTGGCGCCGAATTTCCGAAGTTTAGAAGTCACCAAGAGGAGGAATCCAAGCTGATCCTGGTTGGGGAAATAAACATTAGCAATTGTATATATAGTTTTAGAATATTTTATCTTTAAAAAAATAAATCTTCCTAACGGGTCAATCAGCGAATCCAGAATTTCTGGAGAAAAGGATACGTGTAGGGCTATAGACACTCCCTTCGAGCGAGCTGATGGATTAGTACTATGGAACCAGGTCGGGTACTGTCCAAGAGGGAGTTTCGGAACCGTATCTGACCTGAAGTGGGTTTCCTGTAACAATAGAATTTGTGTTCGCATTTTGTGGTGGAGAATTTGATTCCTTTTTTCTGGTGTATTAAATCCTCTACAATTAAGAGAGGAGATTTTCATAAAGTGATTGTGGGCCATTTCAAGATCCTAAGATTTTGTGGTAAGGATTAATAGAAAATAGACTAGTCGAACCCAAGAGGAGGAGAAGGGGACTGCGGAGAGGGGAGAGAGTTAAGAAAAAAAAGAAAAAGCAGAACAAGATACAGCAAAGCTAGGGAGAGAGATAGCAAAGGTGGGTATTTCCAAGTAGGAGTTGTAGTAAAGAGGCCCGAGGGGTCGCCTTGTGTATCCACCAGGTGGCGATCCTGCTCAGGATGAGATGATGTGGCAGATGTAAGCTTTGTGAGTGATCACCTTTGTAAAGGAGAAACAAGAGCATGCCCCCTAAAGAACAGTAGGGGCAGAGTAGAAGAAAAACATGAGTAAGCATCAAAAAAGACCTTAAGGGTCTATTAAACCAATAAGCTAAAGAAGCATCAACAAGGACCGCCAAGGGTACCAGGAACCCTAAGGTGGGGTACGTAACTGACACACAGGGTGTCCCGCACGGATCTACCATAGCATCATAAGAATTTGACAAGTTTCATGATATGACGGCAAGGCCCACTGACAGAGCTAGCCATGATCAGGAAACTTAAACTATATTATCTAACATAGCAAAAGGAAAGGCCGTGGGCCAGGTTTAGCACAGTTCTCTCGTTTATAAAAAAAGAAAAAAAAAAGAAATCAGCACCACAGTTTTTAGCAGGCAGTTCCATAAACTACAGTCAAGGATTCCAGGGTGGTGGATCACGGAAATAACTCCAAACAGGGGAGTATTGTTTAAAGTTCTGGAAAAGGAGAACAGGCAAACTCAGATCCACCACACCGGGTGGGTCAGGCTGACAAACAAAACCAGGTTTGCAGCAGAGCAGTATAAATTCAGAACAGTAACCAACAATGTAGAAATGAGAACAGGCAGCACTGTTGAAAACAGGAGCACCTAAAGGTGTATCACAGGGTTCAGACGTGTGAACCTTGAGGTATAAGTCTGTTGGTGACAAAGTGAGTTCAGCCCTCAGAAGCTTTAGACATTTTGGATCTGGATCTTTTCTTTTTCCCGGTCGTACGTGGCTGCCAACCGGGATTAACAGGGAGGCCCGCATTGGGCATAGGTAGAGGCCAGTCTGGTATGCGTATTTGGGGTAGAGGAAAAGTGCAAAGGAAATTAGGGAGGTCCCCTAAAGTGCGTAAAACCGCAGTTTTGCCTTCATGTGTTGCGGATAGTTGAAAGGGGAACCCCCAATGGTATTTAATCTGTGTTTCAGAGAGAGCCTTTGTTAGGGGCTTCAGCGATCGTCTTAGATCAAGGGTCAGTTTGGACAGATCCGGGAGTAATAAGATTTGAGAGTCATTAAATTGAATCCTGTCTTGCTGCCTTGCAGCCTGCATTATTTCAGCTTTCACAGCAAAAAAAATGGACCCCGCAGATGACATCTCTAGGGTAGAGCGGGTCTGTATTCTGGGGGCCCAGGGCCCTGTGCACCCTGTCCAGTTCTAGGGGTTCATCCTTCTGCTTTTGCAGGAGTTCATTGAAGATGGCTTTCACCGCAGAAGAGAGGTCTGCTGGTGGCACTGTTTCTGGCAGACCCCGTATGCGAATATTATTTCTGCAGGCCCTGTTCTCTTGGTCGTCTTGGCGCAGCATTAATTGTTGAATTTGTGCGGTGTGGTCATGTAGGATAGTTTCATGGCTGTTAACAGCTGCGATCGTGTCATCCATACTCTGTTTTATGTCTTCTATGCGCCCTGTGACATCCCTTCTGAGTTCAGATATTTCTTGCTTATATGCCGACTCCAGTCTCTGGACATAGGCTTCAAAGTCATGTCTTGTGGGCAGGGCCTTGATATAGGCCTCCATGTCCCAGTGAGAGCCTGAGCGTTGCGAGTCCGGGGAATGACATCCGGATCTGAGGGAACCCTGTTCAGAGTCTGGGGGAGATCTAGCTCGGAGCCTGGTCTTAATCTGCGAGGGAGGAGGGGAGCTTCCCTGCTGTGAATGGCGCCTGCTGGAGCGAGCCGGCGCCATCTTGGAGGCAGAGGGACCGCTGTGTAGCTGGTCTGAGCGGGCGAAGAATCTGCCTATTTCCCCATTGTTCTGCTGTCTCTGGGTCTTGTGGGGGTCCCCCTTGCTCCCCCCCCATTACCATTCGTAGTGGCTGATTTCTGCCGGTGTCTGCCGTGCTAGAAGCCGTCTAGGAGGTGATCCGTGCGGGAGCTGGGAGAAGCCGCGTCCGCTCACTCCATGCGTCAGGCCACGCCCCCCTTTCTGAAACTTTAGAGGGCATCCTTTATTTATGTAAGCAGCCTTGTAAAGAGGTAAACTATCATCAATTAGCTTCTTCCAGAACCCAGTGGAGGCAGGTAATGCCTTTTTCCAGTTCATAGTAATAGCCTTGCAGGCATAAAAGAGAACAATACTGATAAGCGTTCTTTTGGCTTTTGCCACAATTAACTGCTCCAGCAGCCCCAACAGACAATATCTCAGGTCTCTAGGTACCACAATCTTGGTGGTACGGGTGATTACCCCTATCACCAATACTGTTCAATTCCCGGACACATCCAAAAAATGTGGTAAAAGTCAGCTGGGGAGTGCACACATCTCCAACACTCAGGGGAGAGAGCCAGAGACATCTCATGCAGCCTGCATGGGTGCAGTATGCTCTGTGTAAAATCTTATACTGTACCATCTTATCCCTGGCAGAGCGAAGAAGGGGAAATCCCAGATCTCCAACCAGTCATCTTCATCTAGATCTGGTATATTCTCAAGCCATTTTTGATGTAAGGAGGATAGCTCAGAGCTAGATGCTATAATCAAGTAACCATACATCTGAGAGGTGGGTTTCTCCAGGCCTGGTACTCTGAGAGTGGCCTCCAGCTTGGAATAAGAGAGAGGAACCAGTTGACCCAGGAATTGACATCTAAAGGCATGTTCTAGTTGTAAATATGTGAACCAGTAGTGTTCAGGAATATGGAAATTTTTTTGAAGGACTGGGAAAGGGGCCAAGGTATTGTTAAAGATCATTTGCTCTAATGCTATAATTTTATATTTAGCTCATGCCTGTGGGTCCAGGATGGTAAAGAAATGTGGGAGGTTTGGATTTAGCCACAGGGGAGTAAGGTGGAGTTAGTTCATTGATCAGACATATGTGCAGTGATCCTCCCGCCCTCCAAGTCCGAATAGTTGTACACATGGAGGGGGTGAGCTAGAGGGGGGACTTTTCCCCTCTATATAGAAAGGATTTTAGAGCCTCAATGGATTTGACTATTTCCGTTTCCAGCATAATTGCAGGGTTAGTAAGGTCAGGTTACCAGTTCTTTTTGTTATTGCCCTTGTCATTGCTGTCAGTTCCGGCTAGCCTGGGAAGATCTGCTTTCAGTGGAACCTGCTGTTTATACAAGACTTTCCCTGAAGGGACCCCCTAAAATGGTCCTCAATTTGAGTAGTTGCGGCCCCGGGAACCACTAGAGTTACTGTCATCTTTAATATTGGGTTCTTTGTTTACAGGAAATGTTCTGCTTTTTTTTTATAGGTACTGGGTCTATGGTATTGTCCGGGGTGGATGTCATGCTCCTCCCCCTGGCTTTGGGATCCAAATGTTGGTAATCCCAGGGTCAGTTGTAATTCTGCCATGTTGGCAGACTGATTGTTGTCCTATCCTGAGATTGGGGGTGATTCCTATACCCCCAATGTCAGGATCCTAAGGGGGTTTGCGGCGCGGTTGTGCCTCCCTCCTCCCATGTTCTTTGGTCTCACTTTCTTCTCCTTGTTCTCTCTGCTCTTCCTCATCCTGTTCCTTTTCTTTCTTTTCAGGCACCGGAGAGGCCCAGTTACTGATAAGTCACGGTGGGTCATCCTTCCAACCCTTTTGTTAGGCAAGCTTCACCTTTTTGATTTCAGGTCTCAGGTAAGCCCTCTCTCAGTGATGCATGAATTGTGACACCTGAACCATGACAATGTCCACTAATCCCCCATCTTTTCTAAGAATAGCAACACACAACGTCCAGGGCCTAAATTCCCCCATGAAGAGGAAAAAATATTTTACACTTGCCCACTCCCAGCACCTGGATGTGCTACTGCTTCAAGAAACCCACTTCCCTGAACAGTATAATCTGAAGTTTATACATTCTAAATACCCCCAGTTTTTTTCTGGCAAATGCATCAGACAAGACTAGAGGTGTGGGAATCTTCTTCGCTAAACATTTAGCTTTTATTCCCCTAAGAGAAATTAAAAATCCGGAGGGCAGGTTTTTTCTTCTGAAAGGGACTTTGGAGGGTATACTGTACACTTTTATATCATATTATGCCCCTAATCAAGGCCAAGCCAAATTTTTCTATAGTTTGTTTAACATCATTACACCCCACTTTGAGGGGACTGTGATATTGGGAGGAGATTCCAATACAGCGTTAGACCACTCGCTTGACAAATCGGGGTTAGCCCATTCCCATCTGCTTCGTCCACCAAAATATAGCCTTAAATTCGCCAAGCTTCTTCACCCGTTGGGGTTTATACACATCTGGAGGGAAGTCAACCCTAGGGTAAGGGACTATACCCATTTCTCAGCCCCACACAAGAGCTTGGCAAGAATAGACAACATCTTTGTCCCAGCTACGGTTACCTCCATGATTTCCAAATCCTTCATTAGAGACTCACCATTATCGTACCATTCCTCAGTTATAATATATATTAAAGCTGACCTAGGTCATAGGAGGAATCCTCATTGGCGCTTGAATGAGACTCTTTTAAATAACCTGGTCCATTGTGTGTTGCTGGAAAAGGATTTCAAAGACTACTTCCTAACGAATGATAATGGGGAAGTCTCGCCCTCGACACTTTGGGCAGCCCACAAGGGGGTCTTAAGGGGCAAATTCATCCAACTATCTGCCAGGCTTACAAGGGAAAGGAAGGTTGACATTGAGAATCTAGAGCGGGCTTTCCATGAGTTAGCCAGATCTCACAAGAAGAATCTGACCCCCCAGTCCAGGGCACAGTTGGAATCAGGGAGGGTAGCCCTAAACCTTGCCCTTACTACCAGTACTGAAAAACAAATTCAATGGTCCAAAGCACACTTCTATCTGCAAAAAGATCAAATAGGCCCTAGGCTGGCTGTCAAATTGTCTCCTAGATTTAGGTCCTTCTCCTTTCCAAAAATTAGGGACCTTTCAGGAGAACTAACTCAGAACCCTCAAGGAATCATGGCCCTCTTTCAATATTTTTATGCTAAACTCTATAAATCAGGGAACACAGCCTCATCCCCGCCCCTTGCCTCCTTTTTAAATAACATTAACCTCCCTAAACTCTCGGAGGAACACATAGCTTCCCTGGAACAACCATTCACCGAAACGGAAGTCCTGGAAGTAATCAAAAACATAAAGAAGGGCTCAGCCCCTGGCCTGGATGGATTTTCCACAGGCTATCATAAGACTTTCGGCCCCGTCATTGCACCTTATTTAACAAAATTCTTTAACTCTTTACGGGCGGGGTCTATGCTACAAACCGAGGCCAACAGGGCCTTTGTCTCGGTCATCCCCAAACCTGGTAAAGACCACACGGACGTTAGCAACTATAATAGATTGTCCAAGTTTATAGGTAACTATGTTCACAAAGACTAGGTGGGCTTTATCCCAGGAAGGCAGGACCCAGATCAGATTCGTAAAGCAGTGGACATCATCTCGCTCCTCAATTTGAGTTGGGATGGAGGTCCACACCAGGAAGGGTTCCTTCTTTCTGTGGATCTACAAAAAGCCTTTGATACGGTTGACTGGTCATACCTATTTGATATCCTCAACAGATGGGGCTTCGGCCCGAAATTTCTTCAAACTTTACTTTCAATAGATTTTTATTGATCAAAAGTAATATCAATACATAACAGGAACAGTGCATAGATATAACTCTAGACCTGAGAGGATCTGAACCATAGACGAACCTAGAGTCTTGTAAGTGATATACAAAATATGATGAGAAATAACAAGAGCTAACCCAGTCACCACTGCGAGCTAAGACCCTGTCCGGCGGTCAGGGAGATTGCAGGCGGCACCGCCCCAGCCCCCCGGCCCTGCACCCCAAATGGGAACCTGCTGTGCAGTGACCCAGGGGCCAAGTCTGCCATCCCGGACTGGGTTATACCCGGACCGTGTAGGCAAGCCAAGGTTCCCAGGTCGCTTCATGTTTCTCCTCTGTGTCCATAAGAATGCTGGCTATCTTCTCCTGTGTCATGATCCATGATATCTTTCTCTTTGTCTGGAGAAAAGAGACAGAGGGTTGTTTCCAGGTTCTAGCGATGGATAACTTGGTGCCCGACAGGATAAAGGAAATGAGGCGTTTGGATAATTTCGGTATGTCTGGGCCCATCATATTTAGAAGAGCCATCTGGGGTGAGTTTGGGATTGAGAGGCCCGTAACTTTCCTGATGAGGTGGAAAATTTTATTCCACAAGCCCCTAATCCTGGGGCATTCCCACCAAATGTGGATCATGGATCCGATCGAGCCACATTGACAGAAACACAGGGGAGAAGAGTTGAGAAAAATCCTGGCAAGCCTAAGGGGCACTAGGTACCATCTTGTTAGGACCTTTAAATTTGCCTCAACAATGGCTGTATTACAGAAGCCCTTCGAGGAGGCCATGAAGGCTCTATACCAAGTCTCCTGTTTCAGGTCCATGCCAAGCTCCTCCTCCCAATCCCTCATATATTTAGTTTTGCCAGAAGAGGAGGCCAAGGAGCGATAGATAACCGATATGCCCCCCTCTGCTCCATGGGCTGACCACACCATTGTTCATAAGCTGAGAGCGCTGGGGGGGAGTTGTTATTCCTGCACAGGGACCTAATGAAGTGAGTAATTTGTAGGAGCCTTAATCTCTCCGTGCTAGGCATGTCTAGTTTGCTAGTGCAATATGTTGCGGAGAGGGGACCCTTGGGGTTTACAAAGTGGCCAATCCTGTAAAGACCTTTATCTAGCCACCAGCGAAACGCCAGAATATTCATCCCGGGGGCAAAGAGCGGGTTGTGGAATATATGAGAAAGCGGTTGCCAAGAGGACACTAGAGCGGGAGAAGATTTAATGCTGTCCCAGAGGGAGAAGGAGTGTGACAGGGTGGAAGCTAGTATCGGGGGTCTTGCCTTGGGGGGGCGCCATAGTAAAAAATCAATGGTGTGATTGGGGATGGCAAGCCTCTCCATCCAAACCCAGTCGGGGAGGGAGTTCTTAAAGTAGACAGACGAAAGTTGGGCTAATTGCGCCGCTTGATAGTACCAAGTGAGATTGGGTAGATTAAGCCCTCCCTGTTCTTTGGGCCTAAACAGTGTTTCTTTGTTTAGTCTATGTCCCTTGTTACCCCAGATAAAATGAATGACCTTGGATTGGAACCTCTTCAGCGGAGCCCTGGGTATCGAAATGGGCAGGGACCGAAAGAGATACAAGAGTCTAGGGAGGAGATTCATCTTAACAGAATTGACTCTCCCCAGCCAAGAGATCCTCAGCTTCTCCCAATCCTTCAATTCCACTGACAACTTGTTAAACATGGGGGGGAAATTTGCTGCATAGAGGTTGGCTATGGAAGGCGTTAATTGCACCCCTAGATATGGGAGTGATGCAGGGTCCCAGCGGAAGCGGAAATTGTGTTTAATAGGATTAACTAAGTGATCTGGTAGGTTAATGTTAAGGGCCACCGATTTGGAGTAGTTCACCCTCAGTCCAGAGGCATTGCCAAATTCATCCAGGATCCTGCAAATCACTGGTAAAGAGACATGAGGATCCGTGACGAACAGCAAAACATCATCCGCATACAGGGCACATTTATGAGTCTGATCACCACAAGAGACCCCGTGGAAGTCTGGATTATCCCTAAGGGAGATAGCTAGGACCTCGATGACTAGGGAAAATAAGAGGGGGGAGAGTGGGCATCCCTGCCGTGTGCCTGACCTAATTGGGAAGGTAGAGGAGTGGAAGCCCTGCAGTTTAATTTTAGCTTCAGGTGAGGAGTAAAGGGTGCTAATTATGTTCATGAAGGATTTCCCGAAGCCCCAACGCTGTAACACCTGAAACAGATAGGGCCATGAGACCGAATCGAAGGCCTTTGACATGTCAAGAGATAGGAGGAAACCCTCCTGATGTGGGCCTCCATCTCAGCCGGACTGCAGGAGGGAGACAATGTCAATTGCCCTTCTGATCTGGTTCGGGCCCTGTCTTCCCTGTCTTCCCGGAATGAAACCAACTTGATCCCTATGGACGTACTGCCCTTTTTGGAGAGGCGGTTAGCTAAAATTTTTCTCAAGATCTTAAGATCATTGTTGATCAGGGATATAGGGCTTTGGAATAACAGATATAAATGCAGAGTTGAGGTCAGTGTTAAGTGGATGACCAGCCCGTAGGTGGTTGAAGAAGCGTGCCATAAAAGGAGCAAGTGTGTCTGCAAAGTGTTTGTAATAGGGAACAGCGAATCCGTCTGGGCCTGGGCAGAGCTGGGTTTTAAGGCCTTGATGACTTGGATGATCTCCTCCACTGAGATGGGGGCCTCCAATTCGTCCCTGTGTTGGCCTCTGAGGGGAGCGATAGGTACGGAATTTAAGTATTCACAGACCTTGTCCTCCTGAGTAGGGAGACGCTCCCCCTTGTAAAGATTCCCATAAAAGTCCTGGAAGGCTTCTATGATTTTCTGGGGATTTTGGGAGAGGGATCCATCCTGAACTCTAATTTTGGGGATAGAGTGTAGTTTCATTATAGGGGCCAGTCTGTGGGCCAACATTGACCCAATTTTGTCTCTGTGGAGGTAGAATCTCCCTCCTTCCCACCTAAGGAGTTTCTCTGCCCTAGCCGTAAGGGCTAGGTTCAGAGCCGTACGGGCCACCTCCAGCTTACCTTGTGAGGTATAGGAGGGTGAGCCCTTGTATTGTTTGCTAGCTTGGAGGAAGTCCTTTTCTAACCGTTCTATCTCAATGTGTCTGGCTTTTCGCAGTCTTGAAGATAATTGAATTAGTTTCCCGCAAACAGTAGACTTATGGGCAGCCCATAGAGTCAGCGGAGAAACATCCCCAGTGTCGTTCGTATGGAAATAATCCTGGATAGCAGTGTTTATCTCAGAGGCATGAGTAGGGTTACTGAGGATAGAGGCATTCAGTCTCCAAGTGAATGGTCTCTGGATAGTGTCTAGTCTGTGGAGAACCAGGATGAGGTAAGAGTGGTCAGAGAGAACCGAATCTTTAATTAAGGCCTTGAGGACCCTTGGGATGTGAGTGCTATGCATGAATATGTGATCTATTCTGGCGAATGTGTTGTGAGGGTGAGAATAGTGTGTGTAGTCCTGAACAGAGGGGTTCATTTCCCTCCAGATGTCTACCAGGCCCTGTTTAAAAATTTTCTTAGCTACCTTCAGACTCTGCCTTGAGGGGCTAATCTGATCGCTACCAGGAGGGCGCAATTTGTCAAGGCTCCAATCGAAGGCCGTGTTTGAGTCCCCCCCCATATATAATTGTTCCAGCAGCCAAGGGATTGGTGACATGAAAGAGGGAGTCAAAGAAGCTAGCTTGTCCCTTGTTCGGGGCATAATAAGAAATAAATGTGTAGAGTTGGTTGTCAATGTGGCCCTTAACTAATAGATAGCGGCCCTCTGGGTCTCTTAGTATCTCGGAGCATGAGAATTGGATGTTGTGAGAGAAGAAAATGCCTACCCCCTTGGTCTTATTCGACGCGTTTGCTAAGAACCAGGAGGGATACTTACGATGCATAAAAGATGGCAAGTATGTGGAAGGAAAATGAGTTTCCTGCAGCATAACCATATCAATCTTCTGTGCAGCGTAGTATTGGAAGGTTTTTTTCCGCTTCATTGGGTAGTTCAGGCCCTGAATGTTGTGTGAGGCTATGCGTAATCGGGGTTTGGAGGAGCTATGGTCAGCCATGGAGCAGAGAGAGAGGAGGACACACTGGCCCCCAATCGCTTACCTGATACCCAGAAGAGAGGAAGGAGCATATGGAGAGCCGGGAGGAGCTAAGGCATGGACTGAGGTTCCTGATGATTGGGGAATCCAAGTCTGACACCAGAGGTAGAAGGTAGGACCTGAGGAGGTAAGGGGAGAAAAGGTGAAGAGAGGGAAGAGAAAAAAGAAAAAACAGAAGCAATGGGAGTATGAGGAGCATACTCCAACGACATAACACTACCACGCCCACTGTAAGTGGGATCGTCCTGACCCAGAGAATACCTCGTTGCATTCTCCGAGGGCAGGAGGAGGCACGAAGCAACCAATCCAAGCATCGCGTCCCCAAAAATATGCTATTGAATAATGCTAACATGAAAAGCAAACAAAACATTTAGAACCTCAAACAGAAGTAAGTTCCGACCAGTGGCATGTGACCCACGGAAGTGCCGCCCTGTGTATAGATATGGAGCAATGGGGATGAACAGCCCAAGAAAAGGTGGAGTTTCGCCCTTTATTTGAGAAAAAAAAAGGGGGGGGGATAAGGGGGGGGTAAGCCCCCGTGGCCAAAATGGAGGGCCTAAAGTGTTTGGGCAGGGTTCCTGCCGGGAGCCACATGTGTAGCTGGCCCACCAGTTAAGAAATAAGAAAAAAAGAAAAAATTTTCTTTAAAGTCCAACAGAGAACCAGTTACTATATTGAGGGGTCCAGAAGAGAAAAAAAAAAATCTGATAGTCCCCCCTGACCAAAGAACAATGTTATTGTGACAGAGCAATCAGAGTCATCTCAGGGCATGGAGATGATTAAAGAGAAGCGAACATGGTAGGTCTCCAGACGTGGGAACCTATTAACCTCTTCAGGGTGGTATTCCTTCCTTTGCCTTTTTGAGTTTGGGCTTTTGCCAGAGGGTAGTAAGAGGGCTTGAAGGAGGAGGGCGTTTGGATAGGCACGAAGCGGAGGTTTGCATTGGAGAGGTAGGATCTTTGGATAGAATCCCCAGCTGCTGCAGGAGCCTCTCTCCCTCCTGTAAGGAGGAGAATTTATGTGATTTGTTTTGATAGTCAAACTTCAGACCGAAAGGAAATTGCCATCTATATTTGATGTCTTTCTGGGATAACAGGGTGAGAAGTGGTTTTAGGGACCTCCGTTTCTGGATTGTGAAGGGAGATAGGTCCGCAAAAATTTGAATAGAGTGGCCTAGTAGTTTGAGCTGGGGTATAGATCGGGCTTTAGCCATTACCTCCTCTTTGGTGCTGTAGTAGTGAGGCTTTACCACTATGTCTCTCGGGAGACCATATGTGCGGGGAGGGCCCAGAGCCCTGGTCTAGCTCCATCTTGTGCGGGCGAATATCCGGGATGAGAGATTTTATTAGGGTATGGACTGCTTCAGAGATGTTTTTGACTTCCTCAGGGAGCCCCCTAATTCTAAAGTTGAGTCTCCTTGACCTGTTCTCCAAGTCATCAATTTTTGCTTTGTTTTTTATTTGATCTCTGATGTTATCCTTGTAGCAGTCTGGGCCAGGCCCTTGTCTAGCAAATCAGCAAACTTCTGGAACATGAGAGACATGTCTTGAGCCTGGGTTGGGTGGTGCTCTTTGTCCAGAATAGTATGAGGGTGAATGGCCTGCTCTGAACCAGGAGACTTCAGGATCTCATCAATGGTGTGATTGAGTAGAGATACCGTGGAGGCCGGTGAGAGAGGGACGGAGATGTCAGTGAGTCCAGGTTCTCCCCCTCTTGGATAGTGGGGAGAGGTGTCCTGCCAGTCTGGGGAGCCGGGAAACTCTGGAGGGGTCGCTTCCAAGGCCTGGTGATCTGAATGCATATTGCTGGCAGGGGTGCCTTTAGAGGGCTGGCCATAATGGGGTTGTAGATTGCGTCTGACAGTCTTAGCCCACATGCGACAAGGAAAGTCCATATCCAGATGATAATGTAGAGGCCCCGCGGTAGTGTGGGTCAGACTTCTTTCCCAGTGGCTGAGAAAGGCCTTATGTGAGCCCTGACAGTCTGTATAGTCTGATGGTCAGGGTAGCGGTGTCAGCATAAAAATAAACTTAAAAAATAAAATAAAAATGAGAAAAGAAGGAAAGAAGCAGCCAGGATCAGGGTCTCCTGTGTCTAGGATCCGCTCTATTTGCAGTCCGGGTGCCCCTCCGCCAAACACCCCCAGCCAGGGGAGCGTCCAGAGGGGTGGTGGTAGTGGCTCCGTGTGCTTATCCCTGGGGAATGGCGGTTGCGTGACTGGCTAGGCCTGAGGGGTTCTCCCTCCGAAGAGTCCCCTGGTATGGTGGGCGGTGGGACTCAGAGTGCCCTAGGGAGGCAGTGTCTTAATCAGGGTGCACTCTGAGGGGCTGCCTAGTAATCCGCAGGCCTGGGTGCGCTGTGTGAGGCGTTATAGCCTTACCGCCGCCATCTTAGGATCCGCGGCCTCAGGATCTTGCTTCTCTCTGTCAGCGGGCGCCCTTGTCCCCGATCCGTCCAGGGGTGATCTCGGGAGGTTGATGGATTCTTCCGAGGGGCAGGTGGTGAGCTGGCTCCGGTCGGAACGCTGCTGGGGACGCGATCTGTTGGAAAGGCGCGGAGCTCCGCTGTCAGGCGTCCATCACCGAGCTTCGCGCATGCGCACTTCAATTTCTTCAAACTTTGAGAGCCCTTTACTCAAACCCCAGCGCCCAGGTAAAACTTCAGAATTATTATTCAGATCCCTGTGCTATTTCTAGGGGAACTAGGCAGGGTTGTCCCCTTTCCCCTCTAATATTCGCAATTGCGATGGAATCTCTTGCAATTGCTATTAGGGATAATCCAAACATCCAGGGAGTGAAGTGTGGGACCCGTACGCAAAAATGTGCTTTATTTGCAGATGACTTTTGTTTATTTCGTCCCCACTCACTTCCACTCGTCAATTCATTCATCTCCTTCAGGATTTCAGGGAGGTCTCTGGGTTATGTGTAAACTGGTCCAAATCAGCAACTCTGAATATCTCCATCCCAGAATCGACAGTTTATTGATTCAGGGAGCGCTTTAAGTTCTCCTGGAATGCCAACCAGATACCTTACCTGGGGGTCAATCTGGCAGCCAACATTAGCCAGCTTTATGATGCCAATTACCCACCCATATTCAGGAAACTAACAGATGATCTTGCCAAGTGGCCTCTCTTGGTTGGGTAGGATACACTCAGTTCCCTATTAGGAAAACTCAATTGCATAAACTACAATCGCAAATTCTGAAATTTATCTGGGGCAGTAAAGGCTTCAGATGCCCTGCTAAGGTCCTGTATAGAAGACAGAAACAGGGTGGCCTAGGACTCCCACACCTCCTTAAATATTATCAGGCAGCTCAGCTAGCCCAGTTTTCAACCATTTTTGCCAGAGGAGTTAAACCCGATTGGGTTAGTATAAAGAGACAGGCGGTGCCATTAAACACTATTGACTTCTTGGTGGGGGCCCCTCATAAACTGAGGCCCCCAATACTCACCCTACTCTGTCACTCTCTATAGCCCTTTGCGATTTAGTTCTCAAATCCCCCTATTTGTGCTCAAATCTCCGCCCCCCCAATCATCTTTTTAATAATCTCCAATTCCCTCCAGGCCTAGACATCCGGGCCTTTCAGTGGTGGACAAACAAGGGCTTATATCGAATAGGTCACTTTCTGACTCCCTCAGGTCCATTGACCCTAACTCACTGCATCAATAAACTAGATATGCCTCCTTCGGAGCGGTTTCGTTTTCAACAGATACATAATTTCATGACCTCTTGGTGGAAACTCAGAAATAAATCTGTAAGCGTTATCCCTTATAAAAAATGGTGTTCGGATCTAGAGGATCAAAGAGGAGGTATTTCCCTGATTTATGCATCGCTGATGGAGAGCCCAGATAAGCCTCCCTTTGCGAGGAAATGGGAGAAGGATTTAGAGGTAGACTGGGAAGCAGACAGGTGAAATTCTCTGTTTCAGAGATCCTTCAAAGGGATACCCAACATTGCTTTAAGGGAGGCCAGCCTTAAGGTATTCACCCGCTGGTACTTAGTACCAACCCGGTTAGCAGCTCCTCTGGCCCTGTTTCAGAGGGTGCAACATTTTGGGCTAATTTCTCCACTCCTGGTGGGAATGCCCATGCATCCAGAGTTTTTGGAATAGAGTATTCCACCTGATTCATAAGATCTTGGGCCATCCAATCCCTCAGAACCCAGAAAAGGCACTTCTTAATTCCAGACCTGATGGACTTTCAAAGCCCCTCGTTAAACTCACCCATTTCATTCTGCTGGGGGCCAAAATCACAATTGCTAGGGCATGGAAGTGTCCCTCAGTGTCCTTCGCTGCGGCTAAACAGAAAATCTCCTGGATCATGACGCAGGAAAAGCTGGCCAATATCATCTGGGATGCATCAACCAAATTTGACCTAGCCTGGGATCTCTGGAGGAAGTATTTAAAACTCCCTCTGTGACCTATGGGTCTCTTACTTTCTCATAAGGCTCTCCGGTGCTACCCCATTCTTTTGCCCCTCTTCTTCAGCTTCCTCTCTACTTGCTGTCTTTTCCACTGTTCCTTTTCTTTTTACTTCACATTGGATGTCTTGGCTTCATTGGCATTTGGCCAGCATAGCCTAGCCCCTTCCCAATCTTGTGGTTGGGAGTAAGGGGTGGCTACACTCCCAGGCAATCCTGTCTTCAGTTTTATAATTGACTTGTTGGTTCATAGATTTTTGTTCTGCGTTTATTTAGATTGTGCCAGGCCTTCATGAAGTACCCAGTTTTGTATTCCTTGGCTTTCATAACTTTCATCACCGGGAGAACCCCCTGCCATGAGGTCGGGGATAATTGGAACAACCCCTCCACAGTTAGTTCCCATTGGGGGTGGAGGGGGGGTTGAGTGTTTTTTTTTTCTTCTTTTTCGAACTCCCAGCTTAAGCAATTCTTTTTGACTGGTTCTTCTCACTGTTATTTTTGACATGGGTTTGCTCTTCATGCCCGCCAGCACGTTTCAGACTTAGTAAGGACAAGCTTCTCTTAATACTTCGTTCCAATATGTCTTTTTTTTGGATAGTGTAGTATCATAATTATTTCTGTGGACACTCAATTAAATCTTTCAAATGTAATTTTTGTAACGAAGCGGAATATGTTGTTTCACATCTTCCTTGACACAATTGGATACCAGATTGGTTGTCTGGAAAGGGGGCATAACATTTCTCGCCATATGCCTGTCTACATGTAGTTATACTGTTAACTCTTGACTTGCAAACTGTTTTGTCATACACACATGCTTAAATGAATATTCTTTGTTTGCTTCATTGTTTGTCAGATCCTGGCTAATAGTACTTTTCCTTTCTGTTATTGTGGAAAAATTCAATAAAAATTATTGAAACAAAAATTGGGCTTTGGGTGTCGGTGGTTCCTTCACACCATAACTCCATAGAGGTGCTCTTCATGAAAGCAAGAATTGGCCTTTCTGCAAAAAAAAAAATTGCAATGATATGCAATTGTCAAACATGTTCAGAAAAATTGATCTTTGGGTGTCTTTGGATGTCTTTGGCACCTTCCCACCGTAACCCTATAGAGGTACTCTTGATGAAAGCAAGAATTAGCCTTGCTGTAAAAAATTGCAATGATATACACCTGTCAAACAGGTGCAGAAAAAATGGTCTTTGGGTGTCAGTGGCACCTTCCCATCATAACCCTATAGAGGTACTCTTTATGAAAGCAAGAATTGGCCTTGCTGTAAAAAATTGCAATGATATGCACCTGTCAAACAGGTGCAGAAAAATTGGTCTTTGGGTGTCGGTGGCACCTTCCTATCATAACCCTATAGAGGTACTCTTTATGAAAGCAAGAATTGGCGTTGCTGTAAAAAATTGCAATGATATGTACCTGTCAAACGGGTGCAGAAAAATTGATCTTTGGGTGTTGTGGCACCTTCCCACAGTAACCCTATAGAGGTACTCGTGATGAAAGCAAGAATTGGTGTTGCTGTAAAAAATTGCAATGGTATGCACCGGTCAAACAGGTGCAGAAAAAATGGTCTTTGGGTGTTGGTGTCACCTTCCCACCATAACCCTATAGAGGTACTCTTGATGAAAGCAAGAATTGGCCTTTCTGTAAAAATTGCAATGATATGCACATGTCAAACAGGTGCAGAAAAATTGGTCTTTGGGTGTCGGAGGCACCTTCCCACCGTAACCCTATAGAGGTACTCTTGATGAAAGCAAGAATTGGCCTTGCTGTAAAAAATTGCAATGATATACTGTCAAACAGGTGCAGAAAAATTACTCTTTGGGTGTTGGTGGCACCTTCCCACCGCAATCCTATAGAGATGCTCTTGATGAAGGCAAAAAAAAATGCAATGATATGCACCTGTCAAACAGGTGCTGAAAAATTGGTCTTTGGGTGTTAATTGTGCCCATGAAACCTATACCAAAAACATCCCTCCAGATGAAACGATTGAGCGTTCTCAAAGCTAGTCAGCCTTGAAGTCCTGCAGAGATTCCACATCCCAAAAACACCTAATCAGTGACATCAGCATCGGGGGCTTCATAGCTGGTAATCCAGGACTGACTCATTTTTATAAAAGTCAAACGGTCCACAGAGTCTGTGGACAGACGCATTTTATGATCAGTCACAAAACCTCCTGCAGCACTGAATGCCCATTCTGAAAGCACGCTGGATGCAGGGCTGCTCAACAACTCAATAACATACTGGGCAAGTTCTGGCCAATGGTCTATTCTTATGACCCAGTAAGCCAGTGGATCGTCAACCAGAAAACTCTTCATCTCTGTTTTGGCCCCTAGGTAAGTGTTCACAATGTGATGCAGACGCTGCCGATGGGATGTGGAAGCTGACAGCCCTGGGCAACGAGGACTAAAAAAAATTCTAAATGCATTACTTCGGCAGACGCCATCTCCAACGCTCCTCTTCTGACCAACAGAAAACTCGCAACTACGTTTTCCATGACACTGTAATCTACTAGAGCTGGGAAAAACGTTCAATAAAATCCTCTTTATTGTGTCCTCAAGAGATTTTATCTTCTGCACTCTCTGTGGGGATGGGATGAGCTCTGAGACCTTCCCCTTATTGCGGTGGTCAAGGAGGGTTGCCAACCAGTAATGATCATTCTCCTTTATGCCACCTATTCTTGGGTCCTTTCGCAGGCTTTGAAGAATGAGGTTGCCCATGCTCCTCAAATTTGCAGAGGCTTGAGAAGCAGACTCCACTGGGTCACTCAGGATGACAGCATCTGGAACTTACTCCTCCCAGCCACAAACTACTCCCAAGGGTCCTGGGGTTGGATAGCCATTGCTTACAGGTTGATGCATGTCTTCCTCTTCTTCAAAGCCTACGACAGTGCCAGAATCCTCCCCCTCAACCCCCTCCCCTCTTTTGTCCTGTGTGTTTTGTGACATAGGAATGATGGTGTCTGGATAAAGTGGACCTTGAAAGGAAAAGAAGTCCTCCTCTTCCTACTGCTGCTCTGCCTCCAGTGCCCTGTTCATAATGTCATGCAGAGTCTGCTCCAGCAGGAACACAACAGGGATTGTGTCACTGATGCATGCACTGTCACGGCTCACCATCCTTGTGGCCTCCTCAAAGGGTGGCAGTACAGTGCATGCATCCTTAATGATCAACCATTGGTGTGGGGAAAAAAGCTGAGGTGGCCCGAGCCCGTCGTCGTGCCATACTCGCACAGGTACTCTTTGACGGCCCTCTGCTGCATGTATAGCCGCTGCAGCATTGCCAAAGTCGAGTTACACCTGGTGGGCATGTTACAAAACAGGCGGTTTATAGGCAGGTGGCATTGCCGCTGAATTTCAGCCAACCAAGCACTGGCTGTGTATGACCGCCTGAAATGGCTACATCTTTAACCACTTCAATACTATGCACTTAGAACACTTTACTACCAGACCAATTTTCAGTTTTCAGTGCTGTTGCGCGTTGAATAACAATTGCGCGGTCGTGCGACGCTGTACCCAAACAGATTTTTTATCATTTTGTTCCCACAAATAGAGCTTTCCTTTGGTGGTATTTGATCACCCATGCGGTTTTTATTTTTTGCGCTACTAATAAAAAAAGACAGAACATTTTGAAAAAAAAAATTCTCTATTTTTGTCACAAAACTTTGTAAATAAGTACATTTTCTCCATCACTGGTGGGCACTAATGAGGCTACACTGATGGGCACTGATGTGGCAGTACTGATTGGCACTGATGAGGCGGCACTGATGAGGTGGCACTGATGATGAGGCACTTATATGCAGCAATGATGAACACTGTTAGGCGGCACTGATAAGCAGCACTGACAGGTACTGATAGGTGGCAGTGATATGCAGCACTGATGGGCACTGATATGCAGCACTGATGGACACTGCTAAGCGGCACTGATGGGCACTCATAGACAGCACTGATTGGCACTCATAGGCGGCACTGGGCACTGATAGGTGGTACTGATGGGCACTGATAGGTGGGCACTGGTAGGTGGCAATGGTGGGCACTGATATGTGGCACTGGTATGCATTGATAGGGGCACTGGTAAGAACTGACAGGGGCACTGGTGGGCAATGGCGGGCATATATACTGATAGGAGCTCATTCCCTGGTGGTTTAGGGTGGCATCTGAAGGTGGCACTGAGTGCCATCCACATTGGGCACTATGTCTCTTACCTGGTGGTCTAGGGGAGTCTCCCTGGTGGTCCAGATCGGCTCCCTGGTGGTCCCTGGTATGCTCCCTGGTGGTCCTGGGTGGGCACATCCCTGGTGGTCCCTGAGCAGGCTCCCAGGTGGTCTAGGGTGGCGATCCGAGGGAGGGCTGTGCTGATAAATCATCAGCACAAACCCTCCCTGTCAGGAGAGCAGCCGATCGGCTCTCCACTCCTCAGGTCTGCAGACCTGAGTACAGGAAAGCCGATAAACGGCTTTCCTGTGTTACACTGTGACCAGCCCTGATTGGTCACGGCTGATCACATGTTAAAGTGCTTTGGATGGAAGCACTTTACCGAGATCGGTATTGCGGGGGGTCAGACTGACCTCCCACACCACCGATCGCCGCGATGCGCGCCCCCCCCGGGCACGCGGTGGCTTGTTATCCTGAGGATGTAATATGACGTCCAGTCAGGATAACTAAGCCACTTCCCGGCTGTCATTTTGCATACGGCGGTCGGGAAGTGGTCTTTCAACCCTGGGTAAGTATTTAGGAAATGCAACACCAAATTGAGGACATGTGCCAAGCATGGCACATGTGTCGACTTTCCCTGTCTAAGGACGGATAGGAGTATTGAGCCATTATCGTACACCACCATTCCTGGCTCCAGCTGGCGTTGTGTGAACCACCTCTGGGCCTGTCCCTGCAGAGATGCAAGAATCTCTGCTCCAGTGTGGTTCCTCTCCCCTAGACACACCAGCTAAAGCACTGCATGGCACTTTTTAGCCTGACATATTGAATAGCCCTTTGAACGCTTAGGGGGTTCCTGATGTTCATAGGACAATTCTGCAGAGGAGGGCATGGAGGTGGCGGAGGAGAA
The DNA here is from genome assembly GCA_018402905.1 of Glandirana rugosa. Taxonomy (NCBI): domain Eukaryota; kingdom Metazoa; phylum Chordata; class Amphibia; order Anura; family Ranidae; genus Glandirana; species Glandirana rugosa. The sequence continues at coordinate 33,862 of BLSH010517195.1, read as the reverse complement.
GAAGTGGGAGGAGATGGTAGAGCTCACAGGTCTGGCATCATCACCACCAACTGTATGGAGACTAGGGATGGGCAAACGGTTTGACCCGAGCATAAGTGCGGGTCGAACTTTCGCTGTTCGGCGAACATCCGAACAAATGGGACATTCAACCGTTTGTTCGCCCCCCCCCTGAATCAACCAAAATGCAATGCGGCACTGAACAATGCATTGCAAGCCCTGATTGCCTGAAGCAGTGAAAGCTTCAGCCAATCAGGGCACAGAACACTGTCAGAGTCATGATTGGACACTGTCATCATGACTTTATCCAATCATGACTCATTCACGCCCCACAGTATAAAAGTATTCTTCCAATGACAGCCATTGTCAGTGTGATTTCTGCTGGAGAGAGATAGAACAGGGCACAGTTCGGTGCTATTCATTAGCTAGTGTGCTAAACTGTGCTATTTTGCTTCAATTGTCAGCATAGAATATTAGTTTAGTGTCAGTCTAGGGATAGTGTGAGTGTAGTGAGGAGGTTCATTCAGCTTTGCATAGTGTGCAGCTAGAGTAGGGACAGCTCAGATAGTTTCACTGTAGTGTAATGAGACCATTTCATTCATACATACATTAGTGTATATGTAGAGTAGGGACAGCTCAGATAGTTTCAGTGTAGTGAGACCCTGTCAGTAATCTTTACATTAGTGTATAGCTAAAGTAGGGACAGCTCTGATAGTTTCAGTGTAGTGTAGTGAGACTGTGTCAGTAATCTTTACATTAGTGTATAGCTAGAGTAGGGACAGTTCAGATAGCATCGGTGTAGTGACGGTTAAACACCATCTATTTGATTGCATTACTGCAAGTTTAATACCATTTACTTCTGTGTGCGTTACTGCCAGTTTAACGCCATTTATTTCTGTGTGCATTACTGCCAGTTTAACGCCATATAGTTCTGCGTGTGTTACTGCCAGTTTAACGCCATTTACTTCTGTGTGTGTTACTGACAGTTTAACGCCATATAGTTCTAAGTGCGTTACTGCCATTTTACTGCCATTTACTTCTGTGTGCGTTACTGGCAGTTTAACACCATATAGTTCTAAGTGTGTTACTGCCAGTTTAACGCTATTTACTTCTGTGTGCGTTACTGTCAGTTTAATGCCATATAGTGCCAGTTTAACGCCACTTACTTCTGTGTGCATGTGACAGACATCCCCTGTCAGTGATAGATGGGATGTATCTGCCATGCGGGATCTTGAAGTTCTTAAGATAAAGGAGTGACAGTGAAAAGTCTGTAGGCAGCAAGGGGTTAAGCATTAGCCACACCTTGCTCCCCCATCTGGGGTATAATTTTGACTTACCTGAGTGTAATCAGTGTTGGCGCTGAGAGAGAAGGAGCAGGCTGTGAGGGAACATGACTGCAAAGACTGAAGCAGACCCAGTGAGGTCTATATGTTAGCCAGGAGGTTTATTCCTGTAGTGGACTTTTGTTTGGGACTGTTTTCTACCCATGCCAGGAAAACCTTTCTGTTATACTCATTTGTGGAATGAATAAGCATGGGCAGGAACCCCCAAAGCTGTTTTTACCTACAGGTAAGCCTATAATAAGGCTTACCTGTAGGTAAAAAGAATATCTCCTAAACCTGCATGGTTTAGGAGATATTCGCCCTTCATGCAGCCGCTGACATTAGCGGCTTATGCGCTCTGACGATCCGGCCGAGGCAGCCGGCAACTCAGAGCTGGCTGCCGGAGTGAAGAGCTCCCGTGCGCATGCGCGGGAGTGACGTCACGCGGCTCCGGCCACTTACAGCGCCGGAGCCGCGTACCCGGAAGAAAGAAGAGGACCAACATGTCAGGGTCCTTAGGGCTGACCGACTCGGGCATCAGGGGCCTCGTTCTAAGGTAAGTATTTCATAATATGTTAGTATGCGATGCATACTAACATAATATGCTATTGTCTTGCAGGATTTTTTTTTATTTATTTTTTTGGCAGCGGGTTTACTACCGCTTTAACCTGACAGACGGCTGGATTACATGTTTTGGAACTTATTCATTTGAAGCTAATCATCCCACAATTGGTGGAAATTGATGCGTGCATGTCCTCTACTGATCCAAGCTTAAAGACAAGTTTTCTGGATACACTGTTTACCTGTTGTTAAAAGACTGCATTGAAATAAGCTGTGTGAACATTGTGTCAGCAGTGTTGAAATGACAGCAGTGTGTATATACCACTTAAAGGCACAGTGTACTGCAGTGTAAGTGTGAATTTGCAGCATGGAGGAATTGGTAAAGGCCTTGCTCCAGAGTAATGCTGCACAGCAACAGGCTTATAAGCAAGCTACTGTTGCACAACAAGAAACTAATAGACTGTTGGTGGCTCAGCAGCAGCAAGCCCAAGCAGTCAGCCAGCAAGCTGTGGCTGCACTGGCTCAGGAAACTAGAGCTCAAGTGGCTGCTTTGGCTCAGGTAGCTGAGAAAGACTGACAGGCCTTAGCAGAAGTACTCCAGTGGATGCCAGCCCAGACTGCAAATGTTTCCACAGGATCCCCTGGTGACACCCTGCCAGGCACCAAAAGTCACCTTCTACAAAAAATGACATCCCAGGATGATGTGGAAGCCTTCCTATGTACTTTTGAGAGAACTGCTGAGGGGCAGGCCTGGCCTAAAGACTGCTGGGCTGCGCTGGTGGCCCCACTGTTAGCAGGGGACTCCCAAAAGGCATAATTTGACTTGTCCACTGAGGATGACCGACATTATCACAAACTAAAAGCTGAGATCTTGCGGTGTCTGGGCGTCACCGTGGCAGTTCAAGCACAGCGAGTACACCGCTGAAGTTTCAAGGCAGTGGATTCCCCAGCTCCCAAATGTATAACCTAATTGACCTGGTCAAATGGTGGCTGCAGCCTGAGATACTCACAGGGCCCCAAATAGTGGAAAGGGTTGCAATGGATTGGTTCCTGAGAGCACTACCTCCTGAGCTGCAGAGGTGGATGAGGCAATCTGATCCGAATTCTAAGGATGTTTTGGTTGAGCTGGTGGAACGCTACTTGGCGGCAGAGGACCTGGTGTCATGTACCTGGTGGATGAGTCTGACTTATGCAGTGGGTAACCTCCCTTATGACCCTTACTCGGGAACCCCTGGTAGAGTAGACAGGAGGCTCGGGAGTACAGGATGGCACGAGGGTCGGACTGAGTCACTGGTGTTGGTAGAAGTCCATTGGTGCACTCGTGCATTTGAAGAATAGTCGTACAGGCTGGGTCGTGAAACAGGCTGGCGGTGCAGTACAAAAGAAGCAGGCAGACGGATGGTCAGGTTCAGGCAGGGTCGTCAACAGGTGGGCAGGCAAAGTACAGAAGGTCTAGGCAAGAGTGTGGTCGTAGGCAGTCTAGGGGTCGGTGCAGGCAGAAATCAGCAAAGTCAGGCAAGCCGGGTCACAGGAACAGGGAAACAGATACAGGTTGCTCAGGAATACATACTACATGCTGTAGATCAGACAGCACTTGCTGCAGGGCGTCCAGGGTTGAAATAGAGCCATTTGGCGCCATTTCCGGCGCGCACACGAGAACGCGTGCGGGCCCGCACGATCGCACATTAGCGGCAAAAAAGTCCCATTTTTGCATGATTTCCTCTAACACCTGGGTTGCTGGGGCTGCAGTTTCATGATCCCTGATGGTCAAAAGACCCCCTCCTTTGGCCACCCAGTCAACCCCAGTAACACAGTTGGTAAAGCCGAAAAGATGAAGTCCTGAAAGGCCGGCGAGAATGGTTGGAGCATCACACCCTGTTGAAAGACCCTGTCTGGGAAGTCCCAGAGGAACCCATGGGCATCTCCAGTGTTGGTGGTGCAGTGAGTGGGGTCACATTGCTGCCAAGTGTCCCTTGAACCCTGAGCCTATGGAATGTGACATAGTTTAGCGCATGTCCCTGTTTGCTCACCCGGGCCTGATCGCTGATCTGGACATGCCAAGCTCTGTTGTAAAAATCAGGGGGAAAAGTGTATGTGCCTTCCTGGACTTTGGGAGTCTTGTCACCCTGGTCCATACCCGTCTGGTGGACCCTGAACAGCTAACCCAGCATCAGGTAAGAGTGGTATGTGTGCATGGTGACTGTAAGACGTACCCTACAGTGCTGGTGACCTTTGAAACCAGCTCAGGACCTGTTTGCCATGAAGTGGCTGTGTCCCCTATCCTGATGCACAGTGTAATATTGGGGAGAGACTTTCCACTGTCCCAGGAACTTTGCAGTGTGAAAGAAAAGGGCCTTGAGCCTGGACTTCCTAGTGGGACTGAAGGGGGTACCCCAACCCCTTTGAACCAAAGGTTGATGACAATGCTGTAGAGGTGACCCCTTATGAAAATGTGTCTTTTCCCCTAACAGTCTATGCGGGTGAACCAGAGGTGACCCCTGAGAGCCTAGAGTTGCCCTGCGTGCTGGAACTAGAAGTTTCTGGGGACAACTTCGGGACCGCCCAGTTACAGGATCCTACTCTTGTACAAGCCTAGAAAAATGTGAAGGTAAACAATGGGACCCCAGAAGCCCCGGGTTTGTAAAATGTGTTTCCTCATATAGCGGTTAACCATGACATGTTGTATCAGGTTGAAAAATTTGGGATGAGGTTGTGGAACAACTCGTGTTTAGAGTTAAGCGGACACCTGGATGTTCGGGTTCGGCGGGGTCGGCCGAACTTCGCGAAAAAGTACCGAACTTGACCCGAACTTGTCCCCAGACCCCGAACCCCATTGAAGTCAATGGGGACCCAAACTTTTCAGCACAAAAATGGCTGTAAAAAAGTCCTGGCAAGTGCTAGAGGGCTGCAAAAGCAGTAGGCGGTGATTTTAGAACAATAATCTGTCCCTTACAGCAACAGCAGGAACCTGACTAGAGTTGAGCGAACCCGGACTGTAAAGTTTTCAAAAAAAGTCCGGGTTTGGGTCTGGGGTTCTGGTAATTTTACCAAAAGTTCTGAAAATTGCTGTGAAAAAGTCCAGGAAAGTCCTAGAGGTCTGCAAAAGGATGGAAAATGGGGGTAAGGGTGGGACAAGTGCCCTACAAAGAAATGGGGACAGGGAAATAACTAAAAGCATTTTTTAAAAAATAAAAACATAAAAAAATCAAAAATGGAGGTGGATGTGGACCATCTTCAAACTGGGTCTGAAAAGTATTAATTAACGGTAGAAGCCATATAACTGTTCTAAAATCCTCTTCAAACTGTGTCAAAAAAGTATAAATAAGCCGGGAGAACCCATATCACTGTTCTGCAAACATCTGGAAACTGTGTGTGTCACTTTAACTAAAACCGGGAGAAACCATACTACTGTTCTGCAAACATCTGGAAACTGTGTGTGTCACTTTAAATAAAACTGGAACTAACTGAACTACTGTTCTGCAAACATCTGAAAACTGTGTGTGTCACTTTAAATAAAACCAGGATTAACTGAACTATTGTTCTGCAAACATCTGGAAACTGTGTGTGTCACTTTAAATAAAACCGGGACTAACTGAACTACTGTTCTGCAAACATCTGGAAACATCTGGCTGCTGAGGACCTATACGAACCCTGGCGGTGTTTACATGACACGGAAAAGGATTTCACCTTCTATTCGCATTCTTTCTTTTTAAGGATGTTCCAAACTGTTGATTTGGCCACACCTAATGTTTTTGCTATCTCTCTGATGGGTTTGTTTTGTTTTTTCAGCCTAATGATGGCTTGTGTCACTGATAGTGACAGCTCTTTGGATCTCATATTGAGAGTTGACAGCAACATATTCCAAATGCAAATAGCACACTTGAAATGAACTCTGGACCTTTTATCTGCTCCTTGTAAATGTTCCCTCCTTTTGCTTGCACTTCTTTTTTCTCACCACCAGAGGGTTCAGCTAGAAAGACAGTCATGATTGGGCTTACCTGCAGTTCCTGTGAAGCTGCCACCAGGAGGAGCCTGCCCCAGTTCTAATCTGTCTTTTCACTAGGAAGTGAAACAAACATGGCGGGGAAGTAGGCTAAAGATCCTCCCGGTGACACGTGAGTCTAGGTGTGAGAGCTGAGTCAGAATGGGCATGAAGCTGGGTTTGGGGAATGTGGGCAAAGCAGTGCATGCACTAGCAGCCATGGCTTCCAAGAAAAGCTGCCTGTAATAAGGCTAGAGGCACAGGTGTGTTACCACAGCCCTTGCTGGGGCTAGTTGGATCACTGACAGACCAGGAGCGACCGGACAATCTGAGCCGCTGTCTGGTATGGTAGCTGACCCCTCATCTGTCTCCTCACAGTATGTTACTAAAGATGACCTGAACTTGGAAACCAGGATTGCTGGTATGATTGCTTCTATCACCCAGGGTGAGAAGGTGACAGGTCTTCTTCCCCTAACCCTCCAATTCTGGAGTGAGAATGGGTTGATGAGGGAGAGGAGGTAGCTACAAGGGATATGGCTGATTCTTTTGCAGACACTTCTGCTTCAGAGAGTCCTGAGTCAGAAGAATCCCCAAGAACACCTGGCTCTCTATCTCAGAGGCTGCTGATCCAGGCATTTACACACAAGGTACGTGCATCATTCAGGTACCTCCAGCGGAGAGTCCTGTGGATGTGTATTCCTCCCTTGGGTCATTAAAATAACACAAGGTGTGCAGGGATTTGCTCTCTCCTTGAGAAGGTGACATATGCTGACGGGGTGCACCTAATGCTGGAAAGCTTTTTGGAAGGGGGGAGTACCAGCTGTCCATGCAGCAGTTACATCCCTAAGTTAACCCCTGGCCTGCCCTGTTGATAATGCCTAGGTGTTAAGGACCCTGCAGATAAAAGGCTGGAGTCCTTATTAAAGGCTTCTTTTTCCTTGGCTGGGCATCAGAGCTTATTTATTTATTTATGTTTACTGTTCTGAAGCAGCATAGAGGCTGCATTGGATGCATATGTGCCTTGCTCATCCTGCCTGAGATGGTTACAGTTGAACAAAGGCATGCTTGCAAACTAACTTAAATGCATGGTTGCTAAAAAAGCACGTCTGCCTAAATGAATGTTTGCAGGAGCACGTGTTTGCTAAACGCTTGTTTGCTTAAAAACACAGTTGTTAAAAAATGGTTGTTAAAACACATGTGGGCTAAAACACAAAGTTGCAAAGAGACAAATGTTGCATAAAACTCGGGTCGCATATAGACTTGTGTCGCATGGAGACTTGTGTCACATGGAAGACTTGTGTCGCATTGAGACTTGTGTCTGCATGGGCACCTTTTTCTGCATAGGTGTCTGCATAGGTCACATGAGGCATAGCACACATGACGCAGAGACACCTGATGCCTCTGAATATGTGTTGTGCATAAACAGATGCATGCTTACTTACATAAGCACGTTTTGCGTAAACACATGCCTGCTTGCTTACTAATTGAACCTATTACGGTCCAGAGACAAAGCGGGGAGGTAAGGCCTATTCAAGATCTCAAGGTCCTAAACCAATTTCTTGCAGTACATCCGTTCCACATTGAGTCAATCTGCTCAATGATTGCCTCGCTCCAGGAAGGAGATTTTTTGGCATCAATAGACATCAAGGATGCATATTTGCCTGCACCAAATTTGCTACCTCATCAGAGTTTTTTTTGCGTTTTTTCGATAGAAGAACGTCTACCAGTTCTGGCTCTGCCATTCAGGATCACAATAGCTCCCTGAATCTTCATAAGGATTCTGGCTGCAGTGATGGGCCTTATAGGGTCACGGGGGTCCTAATAATGGGATGCCTGGACAACCTCTTGCTCAGAAATCAGCCTCGGTGCAGACACGGGCAGAATGTGACCCTAACAATCCTGGGAAACAGGGGTTGGGTCATGTATGTATTGTATTCCTTACTAGACCCAGTTCAGTCTCTGGAATATCTAGGTCTATAGCTAGATACAGTACAGGCAAGGATACTCTCACCACTGAGAGGATCAGCGACCTCTTTCGAGGCAGTTTCTTATGCACAGTGTCACTCCAGGGCGCTTCTGCGCAACATCCTGGCAGATTGGAACAGACAATTGCAGACTTCAGATTCCTGCACACCCTTATCTCCCAGGGCTCAATGGAGTCTTGCCTGGTGGTTAGTAAACCAGAATCTGTCTCAGGGCAGATCTTTTCTTCCAGTATCTTGGAAGATTGTGACCACAGATGCCAGTCTCATAGGCTGGGGCATGGTCATGGGGGACTCCACAGTCCAGGGGAGATGGTTCTTGGTGGAGCAGAGATTACCCATAAACCTCCTAGAGCTACGAGCTATTTGGCTAGCTCTGAGGGATTGGACATCCAGGTTGCAGGGCTACCTGATAAGGGTACAGGCCGACAAGACCACGGCAGTGGCAAGTTTGCAAGACTCTTTGCAGTTCACATCCCAGGCATGGGAAAATTGGAAGACGGACTTCTCAGCCACCAACAGATACACCCGAGAGAGTGGTTACTACAGCCCGAAGTGTTTTGGGAAATTTGCCTGCGCTGGGGGGACGCCAGAGGTTGATCTACTGGCATCCCGATTCAACAACAAAGTCCAGCTGTTTGTGTCCCGAGCAGGGGATTCTTGTGCTATAGGAGTAGGGGCTCTGGTGATTCCATGAGCCCAGTTCTCCTTGATTTATGCCTTTCCCCAATCTCTCTTCTACAGCATCCCTTGCGCAAAATTCGGGAGGAGGTGGCGACAGTCATTCTGGTGGCTCCAGATTGTGCCAGGAGGCCTTGCTACCCAGAGATTTTGAGGTTAATGGCGTATGGGCCTTGGCAGCTTCCGGTCCAATCTGATCTACTCTCTCAGGGTCCTATATTCCACCCGAATTTATGTGCACCAAGTTGATGGCATGGCGATTGAAGCCACGGTATTGAGAGACCCTGGGGTTTTTGGGCCTTGTGTTGTCTACAATGGTAAACGCTAAAAAGCTAGTCACCAGAAAGATTATCACAGGGTCTGGAAGGCTCACATTGCGTGGTGTGAAGCCAGGAAATGGCAACCCGGGCAAGTATGTGATTGGTAAAATGCTAGCTTTTCTTCAAGCAGGAGTAGACTTGAAGCTGGTTTTGACTACAATCAAAGGACAGGTTTCTGCCTTGTCCATATGTTTTCGGAAACCTTTGACTTCTGGCTCCTTGATCAGAACCTTTCTTCAAGGGGTAACTCATATGTTACCACCTGTTAGATTTCCTCCCTGTCCATGGGATTGAATCTGGTTTTATCAAAGGACAAGTCCTCTGCCTTGTCCATATATCTCCAGAGGCCTTGGCTTCTCACTCCTTGATCAGGACTTGTCTACAAGGGGTAACTCAGCTGTTACCTCCAGTTAGATTGCCTCCCTGTCCAGGGGATTTCAATTTGGTCTTTTGACTAGGAAACTAGTCTCTCTTTGCCACCACCCCAGCCAGAGGGGTCTCGGGGTTGGCAGCTCTTTCTTGTAAAGAGCCAGACTTGAGATTGCACCAGGATAAGGTGGTGTTACGGCCTCTTCCACCCTTCCTACCAAAGGTAGTGTCGGCCTTTCTTCTCAATGAAGATAATATGTTACTTTCTTTTTATTCTCAGCCCTCCTCACCAGAGGAGAGACCATTGCACTCTCTACAGGTGGTGCATGCTGTTCAGATCTACCTGTAGGGATCTCTAGACATCAGTAGGACTGAATTTTTTGTTGCCTGAAGGCCCTAGGTAGAGTCGGGCGGCATCCAAGGCAGCTGTTTTTACTGTGGATTAGCCAGATGATTACTCAAGTTTTTGATTAAAGGGGGAGAGCTCCCCCACTCAGGGTGGAGCTCTTTCCACCAGGAGATAGGGACCTCCTGGGCTTCTGCCACCAGACGTTGGTGGCACAGATTATGAGGTCGCTATATGGTCCTCAGTACATACATTCACAAGATTCTATCAGGTGGATGTTAGAACAGCGGAAAATTCAGTTTTTTTGGCCACAGCATATTAAGAGCTGTGGTTTAATTGGAATTGTGTCTCCCTCCCCTCAGGTATTGCTCTGGGACGTCCCAGATGTATTGAATATATAGCCTGCTCTGTGTCCCATGATGTCCGAGAAAGAAAATTGGATTTTTTATACATACTTACCTGTAAAATTAATTTATTTCGAAGGACATCATGGGACACAGAGGTCCCTCCCCTCTCTGTCTTGTGGAGTTCATTGCTTGCTACAAAACTGACGTGCTACCAATATGGGAGGGTTATATAGGAAAGGGTACTTCCTGTTTCCTGTTTTTTATAAAACACCATTGTCCGTTCACCTATAGGTGGCGTATAACCCAGATGTATTGAATATATAGCCTGCTCTGTGTCCCGTGATGTCCTTCAAAAGAAATGGATTTTACAGGTAAGTATGTATAAAAATCCAATTTTAACTCATGGTTAGTGTTTGACTGAAGCCATTTATTATCAATCAACTGTGTTTACTCTTTTTAAATCATAATGACAACAGAAACTACCCATATGACCCTGATCAAAAGTTTACATACCCTGGTGATTTTGGCCTGATAACATGCACACAAGTTGACACAAAGGGATTTGAATGGCTATTAAAGGTAACCATCCTCACTAGAGTTGAACGAACCCGGACTGTAAAGTTTGGGTCCGTACCGAACTTTGGGGTGTCCGGGACCCGGACCTGAACCCGGACTTTGCAAAAAAAGTACGGGTTCGGGTCCGGGGTTCTGGTATTTTATTCCACGTGTTGAACAGCTGCCAAGGGCAGCCAATCAACAATTGTTTCACTGGTTTTCCCTGAGAAACAATCACAGCCATGCCTACTAATGGCATGGCTGTGATTGGCCAGTGCACCATGTGACCCAGCCTCTATATGAGACTGGAGTCACCGTGCTGCATGTCATATGCCCTCAGGATAGTTTAGGGAGAGGATGCTGCTGGCTCTGTGAGGGACAGATTGCAGATATTATAGAACATCTCATCCTGCATTACTGAACGATCTGATTGTTGACTAGACAGAGATACTAGTACTGCTGCTTTGAGGGACAGATTGCAGACCTCATCCTGCTGCACAGAACGATCTGACTGGACTAGGTAGAGTCTGTTGCTTTAAGGGAAAGATTATTCTTCAAAAATCATCTACAACTTATACAGGGAAAGGTTCCAGCTGTTGCTTTAAGGGAAAGATTATTGTTCTAAAATCATCTGCAAGCTCCATTCACTAAGTGTATTCTAGCCACATAGATCCATATTAGAGTGTTATAAAATCATGTCCAAGCTCCATTCACTAAGTGTATTGTAGCCGCATAGAGCCTTATTAGTGTTATAAAATCATGTCCAAGCTCCATTTACTAAGCGTATTGTAGCCGCACTGAGCCTTATTAGTGTTATAAAATCATGTCCAAGCTCCATTCACTAAGTGTATTGTAGCCGCATAGAGCCTTATTAGTGTTATAAAATCATGTACAAGCTCCATTTACTAAGTGTATTGTAGCCGCACTGAGCCTTATTAGTCTTATAAAATCAATGATTCCTTTATTAAAAATAAAAAAGTGTCCCACGATGTACATCAATCATCATTTACGGCACCTTTGTAGCAAGATCTGAAGCCTGTAAGTTAATTATTTTAGTGAACAGGATTAGTGCTGGACTCCATCCATGCTACATGTGGATGATGGTAAACACAGTATGTATGGCTCCTAAATTTTGACCTAAAGGCCAACCACTTTTAAAATGAATAGTACAGTTTTAGATGTGTTTGAGTAGGTTAGATCACTCACTAGCATCTTATATCACTTGGAGATTAAAGAATTGAGGTTTGTCTACTCTAGTTTATGACTCTGATCCTTTCCATGAAGCCATATTATGAAGCAATTATTTTGTAATTGGATTTGCGATTAATTTTTTTAGTTCTACATTATAAAGTACCCGATGAACAAGTGTTATTTATTTCCTTTGGCTTTGTAACGACTAGAGTTGAGCGAACCCGGACTGTAAAGTTCGGGTCTGTACCGAACTTTGGGGTGTCCGGGACCCGGACCCGAACCTGGACTTTTCAAAAAAAGTCCGGGTTCGGGTCCGG
>BLSH010517194.1:0-18633 GCA_018402905.1 Glandirana rugosa | reverse complement strand
CAGGGAGAGGGACTGCAGATCGGCAGCTCTTCTGTGGATAAGCCAAGCCACAAACTAGAATACAATAACAGGGAGAAGGCGCCTCTAAATGCAGAAAGTTTTATTACAGTAAAAAATGCACAGGTAGATTACACTCACAGATTCAGAGTCTTAGGGGAGCGTGTCCGCACTTTTGTCTGCGGATAGACATATGTAGATAGCAGTGTCTATTTCCTGCGGGTCCCTGTGTGCTGGTCATCCGTGGGAAGACAGTCCATCGGTTGGGGCGACCGCCTGCGGTCGTATCTGTAGGGTTTCCCTCGTGGCGATGGAGATGGTGAGGAGCTTCCGGGATCCAAGGCGCACAGCGTCCCGCGTCACTGACATGCGACGCGTTTCAGAGTCTGCAGGCCTGCGGTGTGAGGAGCAGGCGCACTCTTTCATCAGGCAGTAGAGTGGTAGGAAGAGCTCACTGCTCACTTACTGATAAGTAAGTAGCCACACATATTTGTATCAGCCACACTATTCAATGTTTTATCTACACCTACTAATCTCTGACCTATAGACACCTTATACCATACATGTCATTGATCATATCACCTTACAATTCATATCCCATATGTTACATCCAATACTGTTCAGATCACCCTATTATTTGTACATACTGTTCATATGCATTACCTCATACACAATCCGTATTGCTGTATGCCTATGTTACTCACAACCACATTTATGGTAATAACATGCCCAGTATGCATATAGTAATTCCCTAGACTCACATTTACTATACATTATGGTATCTGGCTATTACCTATGCATGCACCTTTATGTCCCCCTCCTTTATTTATTTTTATCCCAAGTTATATAGTATACTTATTCTGTACTCTTCTGGGTACTGTTAATCCTTCTTAATGTGATCCTTGAAGATGGTCCTGTATATGCTGTACTCAACCTGTACTGCACAGTTTATACCATTGTTTTTTTAACATGTTATGTTGGTAATTCCCTAGACTCTCATTTACTATACATCATGGTATCCAGCTATTACCTATGCATGTGACCACTCTGTTATTTCCTTTATTTACTTAATTTTATGTCCCCCTCCTTTATTTTATTTTTATTTTTATTTTTATTTTTTATTTTTATGTATTATTTTTTACGTATTATTTTTCATCCCAAGGTACAAAGCATACTTAGTCTGTACTCCTCTGGGTACTATTAATCCTTCCTAATGTGTTCCTTTAAATGCTTTTCTTTTTATATGCTGTATTAAACCTGTACTGCACAGTTCACACCATTATTTTTAAATGTTATGCCTATATTCAGCCGCTAGATGGCACCCCAGGCCCCCTCTTCTCCTCTTCTCCTCCCCCCTCCCCCTTCTCCATATATAGCAGTGAGCTCTTCCTACCACTCTACTGCCTGATGAAAGAGTGCGCCTGCTCCTCACACCGCAGGCCTGCAGACTCTGAAACGCGTCGCATGTCAGTGACGCGGGACGCTGTGCGCCTTGGATCCCGGAAGCTCCTCACCATCTCCATCGCCACGAGGGAAACCCTACAGATACGACCGCAGGCGGTCGCCCCAACCGATGGACTGTCTTCCCACGGATGACCAGCACACAGGGACCCGCAGGAAATAGACACTGCTATCTACATGTGTCTATCCGCAGACAAAAGTGCGGACACGCTCCCCTAAGACTCTGAATCTGTGAGTGTAATCTACCTGTGCATTTTTTACTGTAATAAAACTTTCTGCATTTAGAGGCGCCTTCTCCCTGTTATTGTATTCTGGTGATGCACATGGTAAACGCTGCCAGAATGTGCATACCAACACTTTGGAAACAAGAGAAGACTCTCTCAATCCAAAACTGGTTTATGAGAACTAACAAAACCCAAGAGATGGAAGAACTGATTGCCATTGCTAAAGACAATATCTCCTCATACCATAAGACCTGGTTGTGTTGGATAGATGTTAGAGCTACTCAAAACTATCGACTATATCACACGGGACTACTGGACCCAAACACGATTTCTGGCATACACGTATCTCACTATGACTAGCGTCTAAGGATAGACACCATCAAGCTCGAGGACGTATTCTCCCCTGTCGTACCCTCCCCCAACCCCCCCTTTCTTGCAAAATACCTATAGCTTCTACTTGCAGCCTACCAACCCCCATCTATCCTTCCCCCCACCCATTCCCATTCCTCCCTTTCCCTCCTGGTTTACACCCAGTATAACATGTAACTGACCCAGACATGGGATATTAGACTAATATATTAGAGAATGTCTGATTATTTTATTGTGCCCTGTTTTGAAAGTAATCTGTTAATACCCTTATGTTCACCCCATGGATGGGTCAAATGTTTGCTCCATTTGCATGTACTATGACTTTATCTATTTAATAAACTCTTATGGAACTAAAAAAAAACCCAGTAAAGTTAGCCAAATTTTTTTGCATACTGTGAAAGATTATGTTACGCCGAGTAAACAGATACCTAACATGTCATGCTTTAAAATTGTGCACGCTCGTGGAATGGCAGCAAACTACAGTGCTTAAAAATCTCCATAGGTGACCCTGTAAAAATGTTTACAGGTTATCTGTTTAGAGTTACAGGGGAGGTATTGTGCTAGAATTATTGCTCTCACTCTAACAATCGCGACAATACCTCACATGTGTGGTTTGAACTCCGTTTACATATGCAGGCGCGACTTATGTATGAGTTTGCTTCTGTGCGCAAACACCAAGGGATGGGGTTCTTTACATTTTTTTTTGTTTCTTATTTATTTTACTTTTTACTTTTTATTTTTACACTGTCCCTTTAGGAACCCCTGACAATTTCCATGATTGTCATTTATAAATATTTGTGTGAGGGATTTTTCCTGTCCACGGATGCAGAGAAGGCATTCGACAGGGTGGCCTGGGATTATATAGAGGTCGTTCTTCAAAATTCAGGCGTGGGCAAATTTACGCTCAGGAGCATTCTCAGCCTCTACTCCTGCCCTCAAGCCAGGGTGAGGGTCAATGGCCATCTGTCGGACACCTTCCCCATCCGAAACGGCACCAGACAGGGGTGCCCACTTTCACTGCTCATATTTATCCTGACTATAGAACCTCTCCTGCGGAGGATTCAGTCCAACACTGACACTTCTGGTATCAGCATAAACAACCAAACTTTTAAAAAAAAGGGGAAAAAAGTGGTGTGGCGCTGCTATGTGATGTAAGGATCAGTGTGGCAGTGACTGCTGCCCCCAATAACCCCGAAAAATCAGGGTATGTAAATACAAAGGAAAAAAGGAATCAAAGTGGGTATGGCGCTATCACATAAATATAAATCATAAAGTGTATGTTGTCATCTATTATATAAATTATGCAAATACAAACTGTAAACAACATAGTGACTCATGCAGTGATGTGACAATATGTACTGATAAGCGAGTGGCATAAATACTGAGCAATTGCTTATAGGTACCCCCCCCCACATAAAGCCGCTTGAATCTCACATCCGACCAGAGAAAGCCCCTACAAAGACCATCCACTGATATCTCCTCCAATTTCGACATTGAGAGAGATGGCCCTCAATGACAGACTGGCCTCCATCCCCGGCCTTATGACACCAATCAAAGACAATCCCCAGTTCCCCCCCGGCCTTGAAAGGGGGTTTGCCTCATTGGCTCCTGATGCCAATCCCAGAGCTTACCAATTTTTCAAGTCTGGGGACTTTTGTATAATTTCACAAGTCCCGAAGTCAGGGCACACCTCTTCCGATGCCACAATGGTCCTTCTTTCAAATAAGATACTTCCTAAACAACCCTAAGGTTAGAAATACCTTTGCAAAGCAGAGGACGATATTTGAAACCCTGTGCTGTGGCACTCCTCGGAGACATCTCATAGCCACTATCTATTCATTATTCTCTGACAATTAACCAGATTACACTATCCCCATTAAAAAGGCTTGGGACCTTCACAAAAACAATGACATAACTACTGACTAGAGTTGAATGAACCTCTAGAAGTTTGGGTTCTGCTGGTTCGGCTGAACTTCAGGACAAAGTCCGGGTTTGGGTCCAGACAGAACCCGAACTTTGACCCGGACCCTGAACCCCATTGAAATCAATGGGGACCCGAACTTTTAGGCACTAAAATGGCTGTAAAAAAGTCATGGAAAGTCCTAGAGGTCTGCAAAAGGAGGGGTAAGGGTCGGATAAGTGCCCTACAAAGAAATGGGGACAGGGAAATAACTTAAAAGCATTTTTAAACAAAAATCACATAAAAAAAATCAAAAATGGAGGTGAATGTGGACCATCTTCAAACTGTGTGTAAAAAGTATTAATTAGCGGGAGAAGCCATATCACTGTTCTAAAATCATCTTCAAACTGTGTGAAAAAAGTATAAATTAGCCAGGAGAACCCATATTACTGTTCTACAATCATCTGAAAACTGTGTGTGAAACTTAAACAATAACCGGGAGAAGCCATATCCCTGTTCTAAAATCCTCAGCAAACTGTGTGTGAAACTTAAACAATAGCCGGGAGAAGCCATATCCCTGTTCTAAAATCATCTGCAAACTGTGTGTGAAACGTAAACAATAACCGGGAGAAGCCATATCCCTGTTCTAAAATCATCTGAAAACTGTGTGTGGAACTTAAACAATAGCCGGGAGAAGCCATATCCCTGTTCTAAAATCATCAGCAAACTGTGTGTGAAACTTAAACAACAGCCAGGAGAAGCCATATCCCTGTTCTAAAATCATCAGCAAACTGTGTGTGAAACTTAAACAATAGCCGGGAGAAGCCATATTCCTGTTCTAAAATCATCTGCAAATTGTGTGTGAAACTTAAACAATAGCCTGGATAAGCCATATCCCTGTTCTAAAATCATCTGAAAACTGTGTGTGAAACTTAAACAGTAGCAGGTAGAAGCCATATCCCTGTTGTGCACGCTCATGGAATGGCAGCAAACTACAGTGCTTAAAAATCTCCATAGGTGACCCTGTAAAAATGTTTACAGGTTATCTGTTTAGAGTTACAGGGGAGGTATTGTGCTAGAATTATTGCTCTCACTCTAACAATCGCGAGAATACCTCACATGTGTGGTTTGAACTCCGTTTACATATGCAGGCGCGACTTATGTATGAGTTTGCTTCTGTGCGCAAACACCAAGGGATGGGGTTCTTTACATTTTTTTTTGTTTCTTATTTATTTTACTTTTTACTTTTTATTTTTACACTGTCCCATTAGGAACCCCTGACAATTTCCATGATTGTCATTTATAAATATTTGTGTGTTTGGATCAACAATTTCATTTTGATCTATCAAATAACTGAAGGACACAGTAATATTTCAGTAGTGAAATGAGGTTTATTGGATTAACAGAAAATGTGCAATATGCATCAAAACAAAATTAGACAGGTGCATAAATTTGGCCACCCTAACAGAAAAATCGCATCAATATATAGTAAAGCCTCCTTTAGCAGAAATAACAGCCTCTAGATGCTTCCTATAGCCTGTAATGAGTGTCTGGATTCTGGATGAATGTATTTTGGACCATTCCTCCTTACAAAACATCTCCAGTTCAGTTAGGTTTGATGGTTGCCGAGCATGGACAGCCCGCTTCAAATCACCCCACAGATGTTCAATGATATTCAGGTCTGGGGACTGGGATGGCCATTCCAGAACATTGTACTTGTTCCTCTGCATAAATGCCCGAGTAGATTTTGAGCAGTGTTTTGGGTAGTTGTCTTGTTGAAATATCCAGCCCAGGCGTAACTTCAACTTTGTGACTGATTCCTCAACATTATTCTCAAGAATCTGCTGATATTGAGTGGAATCCATGCGACCCTCAACTTTAACCAGATTCCCAGTACTGGCACTGGCCACACAGCCCCACAGCATGATGGAACCTCCACCAAATTTTACTGTGGGTAGCAAGTGTTTTTCTTGGAACGTTGTATTCTTTTGCCGCCATGAATAATGTCCCTTGTTATGACCAAATAACTCAATCTTTGTTTCATCAGTCCACAGCACCTTTTTCCAAAATTAAGCTGCCTTGTCCAAATGTGCGTTTGCATACCTCAAGCGACTCCGTTTGTGGCGTGTGTGCAGAAAAGGCTTCATTCGCATCACTCTCCCATACAGCTTCTCTCTGTGCAAAGTGCGCTGAATTGTTGAACGATGCACAGTGACACCATCTGCAGCAAGTTGATGTTGTAGGTCTTTGGAGGTGGTCTGTGGGCTGTTTTTGACCATTCTCACCATCCTTCGCCTTTGCCTCTCCATTATTTTATGTGGCCTGCGACTTCTGGCCTTAACAAGAACTGTGCCTGTGGTTTTCAATTTCCTCACTATGTTCCTCACAGTGGACACTGACAGCTTATATCTCTACAATAACTGTTTGTAGCCTTCCCCTAAACCATAATGTAGAACTATCTTTGTTTTCAGGTCATTTGAGAGTTGTTTTGAGGCCCCCATGTTGCCACTCTTCAGAGGAGAGTCAAAGAGAACAACAACTTGCAGTTGGCCACCTTAAATACCTTTTCTCATGAATGGAAGTCACCTGTCTATGAAGTTCAAGGCTTAATGAGCTCACCAAACCAATTGTGTGTTCCAATTAATCAGTGCTAAGTAGTTACAGGTATTCAAATCAACAAAATGACACCTGTCTAATTTTGTTTTGATGCATATTGCACATTTTCTGTTAATCCAATAAACCTTATTTCACTAGTGAAATATTACTGTATCCTTCAGTTATGTGATAGATCAAAATGAAATTGCTGATCCAAACACCCAAATATTTATAAATGACAATCATGGAAATAGTCAGGGGTTCCTAAACTTTTGCATACAACTGTATACATATATATATATATATATATATATATATATATATATATATATATACACACACACAGTATATCACAAAAGTGAGTACACCCCTCACATTTTTGTAAATATTTTATTATATCTTTTCATGTGACAACACTGAAGAAATAACACTTTGCTACAATGTAAAGTAATGAGTGTATAACATTATAACATTGTAAATTTGCTGTCCCCTCAAAATAACTCAACACACAGCCATTATTGTCTAAACCGCTAGTAACAAAAGTGAGTATACCCTTAAGTGAAAATGTCCAAATTGGGCCCAATTAGCCATTTTCCCTCCCCGGTGTCATGTGACTCGTTATTGTTACAAGGTCTCAGGTGTGGCTAGGGAGCAGGTGTGCTAAATTTGGTGTTATGGCTCTCACGCTCTCATACTGGTCACTGGAATTCAACATGGTACCTCATGGCAAAGAACTCTCTGAATATCTGGAAAAAAAAATTGTTGCTCTACATAAAGATGGCCAAGGCTTTAAGAAGTTACTATATGTTTGTTATGTGTCCCCATTAACACAGCTTACCTAAAAATACTTCAGTTGTTTCTTTGGAGCTAGCTTATACATAGCGCACTATAGACAGCTTCAATTGCTTTAAATAGATGGTAATGTCAAAAAATGGGACAAACTGGATGGGCAGGCTGAGAGAGTGCATTAATATACAGAGAGTCCTGTGAATATAGTTTAAAACTGATAATGAAATCTGCTAAGACAGTACAGATAGGGTTAATGATGACAAATACAGTTGTCCAGCTTCCTCATAAATATTACATAGCATGGGAGAACTAAGTAGGGTTTTTCAGTCATGCAGTTTTCAGGAAAGAGTATATAAAAAAGTAAGCAGGAATTTTGCTATGGTATACAATATGAATCGGAACATGTAACAATTTAAAGTAGGTGTTATTTCAATTTAGTTGCAAAAGTGGAAATACAGGTTTAAAGCTTAAAGGTTTAGTCAAATTGGCACCGATTATTCCAAAAACTGGCAACACATAAAAGAAAAGAAATACAGCCAGGCGCTGTCAGTGGCTATTATACATTTTAAAGCATTTTCTTTTACTGGAGTGTCTTTAAAACAAATTTGGCACACAGTAAGCCAGATCCTATTTTTTGTATATCAGACTGAAGCACTGCAAAAATCTGTTCTCCCTTTAGCTGCACAATTGACAAAGTCTACTTTCTACCAGGACACAATAAAGCATTCAACACAGCTGAGCCGAATGAAAGAAGAAATGCGGAAATTCGATGTGCTTACATTCTTTGCATCTTACCAACTAGATTTTAAAATATAACCTCTATTTCTACCCTTAATACTCTTTTTTTCAATTTTGACCTTCACCTGTGACCAAGTGTACCAATAAATGATGGGTTTGAAAAACATGGAGCACTAACTTTCCTGTTATTCCTTGTAGTCCGGACTGATTTTAAATTGAATGCTTCTTCTTGGTTGCTTCCTGTAATTCCATATCTATAGACATTTTATTTTATTTCATTGTTACCACTCTCTCTATTACTTCTGCTTTCTCTGGCTACTTCTCAAAATCATACAGTATATTACTGTTTATACTTGCTATTCCCTCTAGGCTCTAGTTCTCTCTCGGTTTCTTTCTATCTCTATATTTCTCTCAATTCCATTCCCACATTGCAGCAACCCATCATCACATCAAAATAATAAAAGTGTATTGTGTTCCATCCACAAAATAGAACTGATTAAGTGCTCCCTGTATGTTTGGTGCACAATATAGCATGTCTGCCCTCTGGTAAGTGCTCTTTTATTGATAGGCTTCCTGCAATTTGGCTCTGCATCCATGCTGTTATGTCACAACAGCACGTGATGTCATCAACATCATCACACATATGTGCACACTTCTGACGTTAACCCACACGCATGCTTGTTTAATAGCAGCGATCTGATTTGCCCACTCATTAGCAACATTACAATATTAGTAATCATCTTTCACCATCTCACTAAAATGAACCCCTTTGCGTCTAAGGGTAAAGCAAATCTCAATGCCTAAGCCCAATTTTGCAAGTTTGACATGTGTTAGTAAAACCGTAAATATCATCACAACTACTTTGTGCATCTAGGTGAATTATACCTTGTTTTTTCAGGACAAATTGGGCATTCATTTGGTAGTAAATAGTTATGGATATCTGGAAAACTGGCCCAAAATAGTAAAAAAAAAATATGTTTTTAATGTAACTGTCTATGTCTTGCTACTACCATAACCTACCACCAAAGAACAACACGAAATAAATTCTCCTGCTCCTGATGATGATAGTAATACTACATATTTGTATGTTAGGTTTTGTTTGTACCCGTTGTACAGCCAAGAAACAAAAATGCGCAGTTTACTTTTTTTATCCTAAAACACGACACTGACACTAACTAATCCTGTCCAAAAAAAATACCGACCCTGACCTTTGACCTTGACATTTGACCTGGGCCTTGACCCAAATACTAACCCTGGGGCTGACCAAGATCAAACCTTGATCTAGGTATTTTTTTATTTTATTTTTTTTTTTTTTTCTACACACACTTTTTTTTTTCCTCTGTAAGGACAGAGAAAGATACAAAGGGGTTGATTTACTAAAGCAGGAGAGTGCAAAAACTGGTGCAGCTTTGCATGCTAGCCAATCAGCTTCTAACCTGTTGGGGAAATTGCATATTTCATATTCCTTATTAAGGTTGGCCTCACAAATATCTATTATAGCCTCTAATATCCTGGTTACCTTGCAGCTTATTGGCATTTGAACCTTTCTGGGTGAAACAGCTGTAGATCCATGAAGGCAGAAGGTTCTTCACATGCATTTATGCCATAGTCTTTAGCATATTATAAACTTGTAAAACTAAAAAACAATAGTCCTATAAGCGGCACAGGTGTATGTGAACAAAACACATCCAAAACAAAGGTATTTTAGGTGCTCTGGCAGTCCATAAAGTGAATTGTTCTGTGTAGTAAATCAAATCTTCCACAGTTAAATCCTCCACCTGTGTCACCACGTGAATCAACCACACACACTGAGGCTCACCAGAACATCAAGGGTTAAACAGCCCATCAAGATCGCCTGTCAGGCACTGCATACACCGGTTATATACCTCCGAATTCTGGGAAATCTGCTTTAACAAGCTCTTGCTAACTCTTCAACTCCCTCAATGCTCATATCCCAGTCCTGTCCTGTCTGGCGCTTCCTGATGACATCGCTGAGCTGTCCATATAGCGCATACTAATTGTAATGTCTTCAGAGGAGCTCATTAGACGCCATTTTGATGGAGACAAACTTCATTGTCAGCTCGGCATTACACGGCCACCCGGAAACTCAGGAAGGAGACGATTACAGGACGATTCTCCTCTTTACTGGTGCTGTGAGGGACAGATTATTGTTCAAAAATCATCTCCTAGTGCCGTAGGGAAAGGTTCCTGCTGGTGCTGTGAGGGACAGATTATTGTTCTAAAATCATCTCTTAGTGCTATGGGGAGAGGTTCCTGCTGGTGCTGTGAAGGACAGAATATTGTTCTAAAATCATCTCCTAGTGCTATAGGGAGAGGTTCCTGTTGGTGC
Source organism: Glandirana rugosa (assembly GCA_018402905.1). NCBI lineage: Eukaryota > Metazoa > Chordata > Amphibia > Anura > Ranidae > Glandirana > Glandirana rugosa. The sequence goes on along the minus strand of BLSH010517194.1, from coordinate 8,210 downwards.
TGTGAGGGACAGATTATTGTTTTAAAATCATCTCCTGGTGCTATAGGGAGAGGTTACTGCTGGTGCTGTGAAGGACAGATTATTGTTCTAAAATCATCACATACTGCTAGAGGGAGAGGTTTCTGCTGGTGCAGCGAAGGACAGATTATTGTTCTAAAATCATCTCCTAGTGCTATAGGGAGAGGTTCCTGATGGTGCTGTGAGGGACAGATTATTGTTCTACAATCATCTCCTAGTGCTATAGGGAGAGGTTCCTGCTGGTACTGTGAGGGACAGATTATTGTTCTAAAATCATCTCCTAGTGCTATAGGGAGAGGTTCCTGCTGGTGCTGTGAGGGACAGATTATTGTTCTAAAATCATCACATATTGCTAGAGGGAGAGGTTCCTGCTGGTGCGGTGAGGGACAGATTATTGTTCTAAAATCATTTCTTACTGCTATAGGGAGAGGTTTCTGCCGGCGCTGTGAGGGACAGATTATTGTTCTAAAATCATCTCCTAGTGCTATAGGGAGAAGTTCCTGCTGGTACTGTGAGGGACAGATTATTGTTCTAAAATTATCTCCTAGTGCTATAGGGAGAGGTTCCTGCTGGTGCTGTGAGGGACAGATTAGTGTTCTAAAATCATCTCCTAGTGCTATAGGGAGAGGTTCCTGCTAGTGCTGTGGGGGACAGATTATTGTTCTAAAATCATCTCATAGAGCTATAGGGAGAGGTTTCTGCTGGTGCTGTGAGGGACAGATTATTGTTCTAAAATCATCACCTAGTGCTATAAGGAGAGGTTATTGCAGGTGCTGTGAGGGACAGATTATTGTTCTAAAATCATCACATACTGCTAGAGGGAGAGGTTCCTGTTGGTGCTGTGAGGGACAGATTATTGTTCTAAAATCATCACATACTGCTAGAGGGAGAGGTTCCTGCTGGTGCTGTGAGGGACAGATTATTGTTCTAAAATCATCTCCTACTGCTATAGGGAGAGGTTCCTGCTGGTGCTGTGAGGGACAGATTATTGTTCTAAAATCATCTCCTAGTGATATAGGGAGAAGTTCCTGCTGGGGCTGTGAGGGACAGATTAGTGTTCTAAAATCATCTCCTAGTGCTATAGGGAGAGGTTATTGCTGGTGCTGTGAGGGATAGATTATTGTTCTAAAATCATCACCTAGTGCTATAGGTAGAGGTTCCTGCTGGTGCTGTGGGGGACAGATTATTGTTCTAAAATTCTCCTAGTGCTATAGGGAGAGGTTTCTGCTGGTGCTGTGAGGGACAGATTATTGTTTTAAAATCATCTCCTAGTGCTATAGGGAGAGGTTCCTGCTGGTGCTGTGAGGGACAGATTATTGTTCTAAAATCATCACATACTGCTAGAGGGAGAGGTTCCTGCTGGTGCTGTGAGGGACAGATTATTTTCTAAAATCATCTCCTACTGCTATAGGGAGAGGTTCCTGCTGGTGCTGTGAGGGACAGATTATTGTTCTAAAATCATCTCCTAGTGCTTTAGGGAGAGGTTCCTGCTGGTGCTGTGAGGGACAGATTATTGTTCTAAAATCATCTCCTAGTGTACTGGTCACAAGGTGCCTTAAGGATTATTATCATTTAAATATAGAGCCCCTTATCGCCATGGTAAAGAACAAAACCCAAGTCTGGGCCAGGCTGCCACTGGGAGTGATGGGCAGAATAAATATTATTAAAATTATACTTCTGCCCAAAATCTTATACATAATCTGGCACTCCCTGCTATATGTCCCGCTCAAATTCTTTAAAATACTAGAGTCCCTACTTAACTCGTTTGTCTGGGGGCACAGTAGGCATAAATTGGCGTGGAATATTCTTAAAAACCCCACTACCCCAGGGGGGCTGCGCTCCCTGACTTTAGGGATTACTACGTAGCGTCTCAATTATCACAACTATATCACTATGATAAGCAAGAGGCACAGCGATATCAAGCATTAGTCTGTCAACACCCTGACCATCCGTCCTACACCCTTCTGCAATCGATAATCAGGGCTCAATTCAGACCCTAATCAGCCAAGCCTAATGAAGGTGTGCTTGCCCATCATCATAACATTTATCACCTAGCCCTTCGAAAGACACACACCTCCCTGATACACTCACAAACCCCGCTATGGTTCAATAGTCAAATTCCAGAAATGCTAACTGTGCCTGATCCCAATATATGGATAGCACAGGGAATACTATATTTACACCAGGTCATGACTGCGGAGGGCCCCAAACCCTTTCAAACCCTTAAGGAGGAGTTCTCCCTCCCTAATCACTTTTTATTCCGGCATTTCTAAATTCCCCATGCCCTAGACACACAATTCAGTGCGGGGAGACCACTGTTAGAACCGCCCGCCATCATGAATACAATTTTGGGTCCGGAACCTTCTAAACTGATCTCAACATTATATGCTGTACTGCGCCTACCTCAGAGCACAACACTAGCATATAATATAAAATCTAGATGGGAGGAGGTAGTGGGTGCAGTGGAAGGTGAAGATTGGGATGAGATCCTCACCAATGTCAAGATGGTCTCCCCTAAACTTTCCGACAGACTGACCCAACTGTATATACTACACCAGGCATATTTAACCCCCCGAGACTCGCAAAATTCCATCCTGAACGTAGCCCTCTCTGTCCGATGTCAGGGGGGCTTCCACCACCTTATTTGGGCATGCCCGCAGGTACAACATTTTTGGAAGCAAGTGGTGCAATTTTTGCATGATGTAATGGGATCCCCGGTGTCTCTTGACCCTAAGATGTGTCTGCTGGGTCTGCATGTCGACCTTGAGTTGGATAAGTTTTCGGCCACTTTTATCACTGAGACACTGTTCGCAACCAGGAAAACGTTAGCAAAACATTGGATGCGATCACTAGCTCCGGGGATCCAGGACTGGAAAAGGAAGGTAAATGGCACCCTACCATATAAAAAATTGATTTATTGTCATAGAGGTTGTCTGACCAAATACTCTAAAATTTGGGACAGATGGATCTTAGATGGTGAAACATGTGCTTACAATTAAGGGACAGACGCTTAAAAATTGTACCCTCCCTTGATGCAAAGTACAGGCTGATGCTCTTCCATGTATGTATCTATTGTAACTATTCTGTACAACTGTAAATGCCCAAACAAGTGTACACCCTTCTTGTTTTTTTTCTGTTGTGTTTTTTCTCTTGCTGCTTTTTCAATAAAACCTTATATTCAATAAAAAAAAAAAAAAAAAAAATCATCTCCAAGTGCTGCTGGTGCTGTGAGGGACAGATTATTGTTATAAAATCATCTAATCCTGTATTACAGAAAGGTTCCTGGCGGTGCTGTGAGGGGAAAGCTTAGTGTTGTAAATCCATCTGATAGTGGATTAGGTACAGTTTACTGGCGCTGCCAGGGACAGATTATTGTTCAAAAATCATCTCCTAGTGCTGTAGGGAAAGGTTCCTGCTGGTGCTGTGAGGGACAGATTATTGTTCTAAAATCATCTCCTAGTGCTATAGGGAGAGGTTCCTGTTGGTGCTGTGAGGGACAGATTATTGTTCTAAAATCATCCCCTAGTGCTATAGGGAGAGGTTTCTTCTGGTGCTGCAAGGGACAGATTATTGTTTTAAAATCATCTCCTGGTGCTATAGGGAGAGGTTCCTGCTGGTGCTGTGAAGGACAGATTATTGTTCTAAAATCATCACATACTGCTAGAGGGAGAGGTTCCTGCTGGTGCTGTGAGGGATAGATTATTGTTCTAAAATCATCTCCTAGTGCTATAGGGAGAGGTTCCTTCTGGTGCTGTGAGGGACAGATTATTGTTCTAAAATTATCACATACTGCTAGAGTGAGAGGTTCCTGCTGGTGCTGTGAGGGACAGATTATTGTTCCAAAATCATCTCTTAGTGCTATAGGGAGAGGTTTCTGCTGGTGCAGCGAAGGACAGATTATTGTTCTAAAATCATCTCCTAGTGCTATAGGGAGAGGTTCCTGATAGTGCTGTGAGGGACAGATTATTGTTCTACAATCATCTCCTAGTGCTATAGGGAGAGGTTCCTGCTGGTACTGTGAGGGACAGATTATTGTTCTAAAATCATCTCCTAGTGCTATAGGGAGAGGTTCCTGCTGGTGCTGTGAGGGACAGATTATTGTTCTAAAATCATCACATATTGCTAGATGGAGAGGTTCCTGCTGGTGCGGTGAGGGACAAATTATTGTTCTAAAATCATTTCCTACTGCTATAGGGAGAGGTTTCTGCTGGCGCTGTGAGGGACAGATTATTGTTCTAAAATCATCTCCTAGTGCTATAGGGAGAGGTTCCTGGTGGTGCTGTGAGGGACAGATTATTGTTCTAAAATCATCTCCTAGTGCTATAGGGAGAGGTTCCTGCTAGTGCTGTGAGGGACAGATTAGTGTTCTAAAATCATCTCCTAGTGCTATAGGGAGAGGTTATTGTTGGTGCTGTGAGGGATAGATTATTGTTCTAAAATCATCTCCCAGTGCTATAGGTAGAGGTTCCTGCTAGTGCTGTGGGGGACAGATTATTGTTCTAAAATCATCTCCTAGAGCTATAGGGAGAGGTTTCTGCTGGTGCTGTGAGGGACAGATTATTGTTCTAAAATCATCTCCTAGTGCTATAGGGAGAGGTTATTGCAGGTGTTGTGAGGGACAGATTATTGTTCTAAAATCATCACATACTGCTAGAGGGAGAGGTTCCTTTTGGTGCTGTGAGGGACAGATTATTGTTCTAAAATCATCACATACTGCTAGAGGGAGAGGTTCCTGCTGGTGCTGTGAGGGACAGATTATTGTTCTAAAATAATTTCCTACTGCTATAGGGAGAGGTTCCTGCTGGTGCTGTGAGGGACAGATTATTTTCTAAAATCATCTCCTACTGCTATAGGGAGAGGTCCCTGCTGGTGCTGTGAGGGACGGATTATTGTTCTAAAATCATCTCCTAGTGCTATAGGGAGAAGTTCCTGCTGGTGCTGTGAAGGACAGATTAGTGTTCTAAAATCATCTCCTAGTACTATAGGGAGAGGTTATTGCTGGTGCTGTGAGGGATAGATTATTGTTCTAAAATCATCTCCTAGTGCTATAGGTAGAGGTTCCTGCTGGTGCTGTGGGGGACAGATTATTGTTCTAAAATCATCTCCTAGTGCTATAGGGAGAGGTTTCTGCTGGTGCTTTGAGGGACAGATTATTGTTCTAAAATCATCTCCTAGTGCTATAGGGAGAGGTTATTGCAGGTGCTGTGAGGGACAGATTATTGTTCTAAAATCATCACATACTGCTAGAGGGAGAGGTTCCTTTTGGTGCTGTGAGGGACAGATTATTGTTCTAAAATCATCACATACTGCTAGAGGGAGAGGTTCCTGCTGGTGTTGTGAAGGACAAATTATTGCTCTAAAATCATTTCCTACTGCTATAGGGAGAGGTTCCTGCTGGTGCTGTGAGGGACAGATTATTTTCTAAAATCATCTCCTACTGCCATAGGGAGAGTTTCCTGCTGGTGCTGTGAGGGACAGATTATTGTTCTAAAATCATCTCCTACTGCTATAGGGAGAGGTTCCTGCTGGTGCTGTGAGGGACGGATTATTGTTCTAAAATCATCTCCTAGTGCTATAGGGAGAAGTTCCTGCTGGTGCTGTGAGGAACAGATTAGTGTTCTAAAATCATCTCCTAGTACTATAGGGAGAGGTTATTGCTGGTGCTGTGAGGGATAGATTATTGTTCTAAAATCATCTCCTAGTGCTATAGGTAGAGGTTCCTGCTGGTGCTGTGGGGGACAGATTATTGTTCTAAAATCATCTCCTAGTGCTATAGGGAGAGGTTTCTGCTGGTGCTGTGAGGGACAGATTATTGTTTTAAAATCATCTCCTAGTGCTATAGGGAGAGGTTCCTGCTGGTGCTGTGAGGGACAGATTATTGTTCTAAAATCATCACATACTGCTAGAGGGAGAGGTTCCTGCTGGTGCTGTGAGGGACAGATTATTGTTCTAAAATCATCTTCTAGTGCTTTAGGGAGAGGTTCCTGCTGGTGCTGTGAGGGACAAATTATTGTTCTAAAATCATCTCCTAGTGTACTGGTCACAAGGTGCCTTAAGGATTATTATCATTTAAATATAGAGCCCCTTATCGCCATGGTAAAGAACAAAACCCAAGTCTGGGCCAGGCTGCCACTGGGAGTGATGGGCAGAATAAATATTATTAAAATGATACTTCTGCCCAAAATCTTATACATAATCTGGCACCCCCCACTATATGTCCCGCTCAAATTCTTTAAAATACTAGAGTCCCTACTTAACTCATTTGTCTGGGGGCACAGTAGTTATAAATTGGCATGGAATATTCTTAAAAACCCCACTACCCTAGGGGGGCTGCGCTCCCTGACTTTAGGGATTACTACGTAGCCTCTCAATTATCACACCTATATCACTATGATAGGCAAGAGGCACAGCGATATCAAGCATTAGTCTGTCAACACCCTGACCATCCGTCCTACACCCCTCTGCAATCAATAATCAGGGCTCAATCCAGACCCTCCTCAGCCAAGCCTAATGAAGGTGTGCCTACCCTTCATCATAAAATTTATCACCTAGCCCTTCGAAAGACACACACCTCCCTGATACACTCACAAACCCCGTTATGGTTCAGAAGTCAAATTCCAGAAATGCTAACTGTGCCTGATCCTAATATATGGATAGCACAGGGAATACTATATTTACACAAGGTCATGACTGCGGAGGGCCCCAAACCCTTTCAAACCCTAAAGGAGGAGTTCTCCCTCCCTAATCACTTTTTATTCCAGCATTTCCAAATTCCCCATGCCCTAGACACACAATTCAGTGCGGGGAGACCACTGTTAGAACCCCCCGCCATCATGAATACAATTTTGGGTCCGGAACCTTTTAAACTGATCTCAACATTATATGCTGTACTGCGCCTACCTCAGAGCACAACACTAGCATATAATATAAAAACTAGATGGGAGGAGGTAGTGGGTGCAGTGGAAGATGAAGATTGGGATGAGATCCTCACCAATGTCAAGATGGTCTCCCCTAAACTTTCCGACAGACTGACCCAACTGTATATGCTACACCAGGCATATTTAACCCCCCCGAGACTCGCAAAATTCCAGCCCGAACGTAGCCCTCTCTGTCCGATGTCAGGGGGACTTCCACCACCTTATTTGGGCATGCCCGCAGGTACAAAATTTATGGAAGAAAGTGGTGCAATTTTTGCATGACGTAATGGGATCCCCGGTGTCTCTTGACCCTAAGATGTGTCTGCTGGGTCTGCATGTCGACCTTGAGTTGGATACGTTTTCGGCCACTTTTATCACTGAGACCCTGTTCGCAGCCAGGATAACGTTAGCAAAACATTGGATGCGATCACTAGCTCCGGGGATCCAAGACTGGAAAAGGAAGGTGAATGGCACCCTACCATATAAAAAATTGATTTATTATCATAGAGGTTGTCTGACCAAATACTCTAAAATTTGGGACAGATGGATCTCAGATGGTGAAACGTGCTTACAATTAAGGGACAGACGCTTAAAAATTGTACCTCCCCTTGATGCAAAGTACTGGCTGATGTTCTTCCATGTATGTATCTATTGTAACTATTCTGTACAACTGTAAATGCCCAAACAAGTGTACACCCTTCTTGTTTTTTTTCTGTTGTGTTTTTTCTCTTGCTGCTTTTTCAATAAAACTTTATTTTCAATAAAAAAAAAAAATAAATCATCTCGTAGTGCTATAGGGAGAGGTTCCTTCTGGTGCTGTGAGGGACAGATTATTGTTCTAAAATCATCTCCTACTGCTACAGGAAGAGGTTCCTGCTGGTGCTGTGAGGGACAGATTATTGTTCTAAAATCATCTCCTACTGCTATAGGGAGAGGTTCCTGCTAGTGCTGTGAGGGAAAGATTATTGTTCTAAAATCATCTCCTAGAGCTATAGGGAGAGGTTCCTGCTGCTCCTGTGAGGGACAGATTAGTGTTCTAAAATCATCTCCTAGTGCTACAGGGAGAGGTTATTGCTGGTGCTGTGAGGGATAGATTATTGTTCTAAAATCATCACGTACTGCTAGAGGGAGAGCTTCCTGCTGGTGCTGTGAGGGACAGATTAATGTTCTAAAATCATCTCCTACTGCTATAGGGAGAGGTTCCTGCTGGTGCTGTGAGGGACAGATTATTGTTCTAAAATAATCACCTAGTGCTATAGGGAGAGGTTCCTGCTG
>BLSH010517193.1:42223-54166 GCA_018402905.1 Glandirana rugosa | reverse complement strand
CCTACCACCTCATCAGTGAAGCATGGTGGTGGTAGTGTCATAGCATGGGCATGTATGGCTGCCAATTGAACTGGTTGCCTTGTATTTATTGATGATGTGACTGCTAACAAAAGCAGCAGGATAAATTCTGAAGTGTTTCGGGCAATATTATCTGCTCATATTCAGCCAAATGCTTCAGAACTCATTGGACTGCGCTTCACAGTGCAGATGGACAATGACCCAAAGCATACTGCGAAAGCAACCAGAGTTTTTTAAGGGAAAGAAGTGGAATGTCAATCACCTGACCTGAGTCCCATTGAGCACGCATTTCACTTGATGAAGACAAAACTGAAGGGAAAATGCTCCAAGAACAAGCAGGAACTGAAGACAGTTGCAGTAGAGGCCTGGCAGAGCATCACCAGGGATGAAACCCAGTGTCTGGTGATGTCTATGCATTCCAGACTTCAGGCTGTAGTTGACTGCAAAGGATTTGCAACCAAGTATTAAAAAGTGAAAGTTTGATTTATGATTGTTAATCTGTCCCATTACTTCTGGTGCCTTAAAAAGTGGGAGGCACATATACAAACTGTTATAATGCCTACACCGTTCATCTGATTTGGATGTAAATACCCTCAAATTAAAGCTGAAAGTCTGCAGTTCCTCCATTGTGGTGGTGTATAGAGCCAAAAAGATTAGAATTGTGTAGATGTCCCAATATTTATGGACCTGACAGTAAGTGAAACAGGTCATTGTAAGGCTTCAAAAAGGAAACAAATTCATCAGAGAGATAGCAGCAACATTAGGAGTGGCCAAATCAACAGTTTGGTACATTCTGAGGAAAGAAGAACGCACTGGTGAGCTTGGCAACATAAAAAGGCCTGGACATCCAGGTGATTGGTCTAGCCTCACTAGGCATGAGTACCGTACCCTCAGGGATCTCACTGACTCTCACTGACCTCTGGGAGGAGGGACATGTAGATCCAAGCACTGACAATGATGATGAGGATCCGGCAGAACATTTGCTTGATTTAGCTTTGGAGATTTGTGGTGAGACCCTGGGTGAACCAATTAAATCTGTATGGATCACCAGACTCAAGGAGGTGGGCCTGTACAATAGATTCAGAGTTTTTTCCCCCTTGTCCACAGTTGCAGGAGTGGCCTGTTTCGTTAGGGCAGGCATCAAAGACATTAGGAGTCTCAGGAACCCTCTTTCCCCTTCCGGCAATTTGACGTGGACAGAGCGGTCTGCGTTACAAGAGTTGAGTATGAATGGGGACTTGGTCATCAAGGCTGCAGACAAGGGAGGAAATATTGTGGTGATGGATCGAAACAAGTATTTGAGAATGGAAGAAGGAGTGATATACTCAAATCCCAAACATCAATTTGGAGAGGGATAAATTGAGACTTGGCTCAATTTTGAATGTGGCTCTGCATAATGACTTAGTAAACAAGGAAACAATTGAATACCTCAAAGTGGACCATGTGAGAGTGCCAGTTATCTATGTGCTCCCGAAGGTTCACAACACAAGTCTGTCACTGATCCTCCGGGCCATCCCATCATTTCAGGAGTGGGTTCCCTCACTGAAAAGATTAGCGAATATATTGATAAAATTCTTCAGCCCTTCATTTTGAACCAATTCTCCTATGTCAGGGACACCTCCCATTTACGCTTTTGCATGATTTAATCCTACTGGAAGACACACTCCTAGTCACAATGGACATCGAAGCCCTCTACTCTTCCATTCAGCATGAAAAAGGCCTACAGGTGATTAAGTAGACTCTGGACAGTAGACCGTTATATAGAACACATGATCTGTGGGACACACAACTATTGGAGTTCCTCCTGAAAAACAAAAAAAATTCAGTTTAATGGCAGGTGCTATTGCCAGGCACAAGGCACAGCAATGGTCATGAAGTGCGCCCTGGCATATGCCAACATCTACCTGGGAGACTGGGTGAGTTGGTATTTGAGGGTGGGGGACGTCGTCGGTGAGCTTGTCCAGGATTTTATCCTGGTACAGGCACATTGATGATGTCCTCGTCCTGTGGTTGGGATCAGAGGGAGAGCTTCTGTGTTAGAAGAAGACTGTGCTGAGGGTTAATTTCACTTGATTGTTGTTTCCTCTAGCACATGGAGGAGCAGCCCTATTTGAACTTCCTGCTTCCTGTAGCAAGTGCTGTTCGTTCTACAGCGTTACCGTGACCTGTGTCCCCGTGACTTCCTGCATCTGAGACCCCGGCTATCTTTGGACTTTGTTTGCTCTCTGCCTGCCTCGACCTCCGGCTTGTCTACGACCTCTCTCCTGCCTGATCCTGTGTACTTCTGCTGCCCGCACGTTGCCGACCCTGCCTGCATCCCGACCATCCGCTTGTGTCATCCTTCTGTACCGCTTTGCCAGCACGTTGCCGACCCGGACTGTACCACTTCGCTTCTTCCAAGCACGAGCTTCAGCGGACCTGCACCCACCACCAGCGACCACGTCCAGCCCTCATGCCCCCCTGTGCTCCCAAGCTCCCTGTCTACACTATCAGGGGTTCGCGAACAAGGGTCGTAAGAGAGGTTGTCCCCTGCATAAGTCAGACTCGACCACCAGGTACGTGACATTCTGTCCTTTGTGGAAGGGTTGGGTAGGAACCCCTACAACGTAAGTTTCACATGTGAGTATGACAAACAGAATATCACCTTTCTGGATGCTGAGGGTCACATTAAGACTAGAGTTGAGCGAACCCGAACTGTAAAGTTCGGGTCTGTACCGAACTTTGGGGTGTCCGTGACCCGGACCCGAACCCAGACATTTGAAAAAAAGTTTGGGTTCGGGTTCTGGTTTCGGGTATTTGATCACGCATGTTGAATAGCTGCAGGGCAGCCAATCAACAAGCGTTTCACTGGTTTGCCCTTAGAAGCCATCACAACCATGCCTACTAATGGCATGGCTGTAATTGGCCAGTGCATCATGTGACCCAGCCTCTTTATAAGCTGGAGTCACTTAGTGCTACATGTCACATGCTCTCTGGGTAGTGTAGGGAGAGGATGCTGCTGGTCTGTGAGGGACAGATTGCAGATATCATAACATCTCATCCTGCATTACAGAACAATCTGATTGTGGACTAGGCAGAGATTACTACTACTACTGCTTTTAGGGACAGATTGCAGATCTAATAACATCTCATCCTGCATTACAGAACAATCTGACATGACTAGGTAGAGTCTACTGCTTAGAGGGACAGATTATTGTTCTAAAATCATCTCCTAGTTCTATAGGGTCAGGTTCCTGCTGTTGCTGTAAGGGACAGATTATTGTTCTAAAATCATCGCCTACTCCTATAGGGTCAGGTTCCTGCTGTTGCTGTAAGGGACAGATTATTGTTCTAAAATCATTTTACTTCCTTTTTCAGCCCTCTAGCACTTTCCAGGACTTTTTTACAGTCATTTTTGTGCCGAAAAGTTTGGGTCCCCATTGACTTCAATGGGGTTCAGGGTAAAGTTTGGGTCAAGTTCGGTACCGAACCCGGACTTTTTCCCAAAGTTCGGCTAAACCCACCGAACCCAAACATCCAGGTGTTCGCTCAACTGTAATTAAGACTAAATTGTACAGAAAACCTAGGCAACCAATAGTCTTCTACATGCAGAAAGTTTCCACCCCAACACATTAATCAAAAATATCCCAACTGGCGGAGCTCAGCCGAAGCAGTCATGCTGAACTGAAGCTCCGGCACTCGGGAGACAACGGACCACGCTACACAGCCGCCCGCACGCCGGCAGCACCCGGTCTTCAGTGGTGAGACCCCCGGGGGACAGGGGCACCCAAAAGCAGGTCGGTCATGTTGCACGGAGGGGGGAAAACGGCCAATAAATCGACCCCCATTCTTGAGGCCTTGTCTCGCGGCTCAGCCAAGATGGCGGCCGCACACAGCACACACGCTGCTACGAATAGCAGCACACAAGCCAGCAATCCGCAAGCCCGCAAACAGCTCCAAATACTCCCCGAGCTTCCAGAGGACTTTGAGGCTGATGTTTCGCCAGATAATGAACAGGGTATGTCCCATTTGTCTCCTACTATAATGCAGCAGTTTGAGACTATGCTCAATAAGGCCCTGAAACAAACGTCAGAGCATATTACAAGCAGCCTAACTAAAGAGATCAGAGATCTGGGCTCACGCACCGCAGCTCTGGAGGACAGGGTGGATGACAAGGAAGTTAGTACACAAGAACACCTTGCTGCAATTGAAATTCTGAAGGAAGAGAATCTGTCATTATTGTCCAGACTGGAGGAATATGAGAACAGAGCCAGAAGGTCTAATCTCAGGATAAGAGGCATACCTGAGGTTATTATCGATCTGCAATCTACTGTAACAGCGCTTTTCCAAGAGCTGGTACCTGCCCTACCGATTGAACATCTTGAAATGGATAGGGTGCACAGAGCCCTAGCCCCTAAAAAACAAGATGGACCCTCACGCGATATTGTCGCTAAGTTTCATTTCTACCGAACAAAGGAGCAGCTTTTGAATGCGGCCAGAGTAAAAGGTGACCTAATCTTCCAAGGCTAAAAATATCAGGTCTTCCCCACTGACAATCGCTAAACGGAGAGAAATGAAACCATTGCTCCTGAAACTGCAGCAGCGGCAAATAGTATACCAATGGGGTTTCCCTTTTTCTGTGCGATTCACCTACCAAAACACCAAGCATAGATGCAGATCCCTAGAGGAACTTCAACAAACCCTTCAGGAACTCCCCATTCTGGACTCTCCTGCAACTGCAGGGGCTTCTCGCAGCAAGGCATCCACATTCTCACCACTCAAAACATCCTTTTCGCCAAACAAGCATGGGAATGCTCATGTACACAAGAAAAGTCGTCCAAACCCGACACAATCTGATCAGGAGGGCTCCATGGACTGATCCCAGGCTCCAGACATACAGGCCATACCTTACTTTTACTTGCAAACCTTGCCTTGAGCTGGCTATGCCGGCATATACCATCTTGGGGGGGGGGGGGTTCCCCCCTCCTCCATTTTGTTCACACTGGGTTTTTTTTCTTTTTATTGTGAGTTCTAGGTTGGACGTTTATAAACCTGGTGCCTTGTTTCCGGATAAATATGTCCTCTCCTCCATTGGGCACCCCCTCCCGGCTTACTGTACCTGCGCTGGAATGGGATATCCATACCTAAAAAACTCCCCGCCAATAGTCTCAGCGAGACATATCCAGGATATACCGTGCCTGGATTAAAACCTAGGCGCTGGTTATATATATATTTGTTTTTTTCTTTTTTTTTTTGTGTTTTTTATATATACTTCTTATATTTTTGATATATTTGCCATTAATGCTGGCCCTGTTTTTGTTAGCCTTCTACTGAATATTGGCCAGAATTGGCTGCAACTGCGGCTGTCTCCTGTTTTTGATTGACTGTCTCTACTAAGTCCAGTCCCCAAGTTTTTATGTCTTGCACCCCTCCTCGCTCTTCGCACCTGCCCACACCTAATATGTGGGCCCTTGTGAACAGCGACCTCAGCTCGGTCAACTGGGTGTTTAACCCTTTCCGAGCCCATAGATTGGTGTATTTTGTAGTCCTTTATTTGATATTTGAAGTTAACCCTATTTTTTGCTTTTGTTTCTTCTCTTTAGCCTTTTGCTGTTCTTTTTCCTCCTCTTTCTTGTCCGTTGGGAATGACCCCCTAGAGCAACTCGCGAAGCCGCTAGGTAAACAAATGCCAAGATGCTTTACAACATGGTTCCCATTAATGTAATTACCTTGAATGTCCAGGGTTTGAATGTGCCTCAGAAGTGCTCTAAAGCCTTTAAGTTTTCCAGTCCCTAAAATCACATATAGTTTGTATCCAGGAAACGCACTTTACTACATGTCATATGCTGAAGTTTTTCAGCCCCCACTACCCCCAGGTTTTTAATGCCCCTGCGAAGACTAAACAAAGAGGTACACTTATAGCATTCCATAGATCAATGCATTTCACCCTCACCAAAAGTATATGCGACCCTGAAGGTCTTTATCTGATTCTTATTGGATTCCTTATGGACACGGAATTAACTATTGTCTCCTATTATGCTCCTAACAAAAATCCTGGCCCTTTCCTTACTCATCTGATTCAGATGGTCTCCTCAATTAAAAGGGGATTCCTCATCATATGTGGTGACTCGAACATGACTCTGAACCCCCTGCTCGATAAATCCTACTACAACCAAGTAGCGCATAAATCAAAGTCGAACGTGTCCCACACTCTCCTCAAAAATAATTTAATTGACTCATGGAGAGAAGTCCACCCAACAATGAGGAAATATACACACTACTCACACCCACACAAAGTTGTTACTCGTATTGACCATATCTTTGTGAATACGGGCCTTGTACCCGAACTTCTTCACTCTAAAATCATTCCGATCCCCTGGTCTGATCACTGTGCAGTCCTTACTACCTTAGCCTAAACCATACCCATGGGCGTCCGCAGGTAGGGGCAAGGGGGGGCAAGTGCCCCCCCTGGAATCAGGGATCACAAGGTGTCCGCCATAGGTGTGTGCACGGTTGTGCCCAGGCACGCACACCCTAATCACCCGAGTGCAGCGCACGGAGTGTGAGCAGGTGCTGGGCGCTGGAGCACTCTCCATGTACCAGCACCTAGCACAGGTAGGTAGATTACACTGTGGATGGCAGCCGGCAGTCTAGCATCGGGAGTCAGCACACACAAAACCCTTCCTGCTCTCCCAGCTCTGCATATACAGACAGAGGAGGGGGCAAGGTGGGTTATCCACAGCCACTCAAGCCTGCAGCGTGTATCAACAGGAGCCTGACCTGCCACTGTGAGTTATAGACAACTCTCTTCTGTGGGGGGGAAGAGAGATCTGTGGGGGGATTGGGTATGCATACTGGCATAGCACACGCCTGGAATCTGCACCCTGTACATAGCAAATGCCTGGAATTTGCACCCTGTACATAGCACATGCCTGGAATAAAGTCTGCCATTTCCCCCTTAAAAATAAATAATTGCGAGTTGCGGCTAAGCCCCTCCCATTCATGACATTGTCGAAAGGGGCGAAGCATGGGTGAACTTAAAATGATGCCCCCCCCTCAAAAAAGTTCTGCGGACGCCCATGACCATACCTAGAGCATGCGGTCGTTCCTGGTCTCTCCCTGAGTACATCCTGAAACACCCATCTCATAAATTTGATTTAGAATTAGCTCTTAAGGAATATTTTTCCTTGAACATGACACCCGACATCAGCCCACTCACTGGCTGGGAAGCACATAAACCAGTTATAAGGGGTTCATTTCAGAGACAAGTGGCCATATTTAATCGTGAGCGCCTTCAGCTTGAGCAAAAACTTGTTAGAGAATTTGAGGCTTGCTTTAACAAATTCACTCAATGTCCCTCACCCCGTGCTAAAAACGACCTTGACCATGCGAGGATAGCTTACGACCTCTTCTTAACGGACAATGCAGATAAATCGTTGAGGCGATCTAAACACAATTTTATTATGAAAGCCAACAAACCCGATACACTTCTTGCTCGTACATTAAAGAATGTCAACAAGCCAAATAAACCTATTCTTCTGAAGATAGCTAGGGATAATCTGACCAGTAATCCACTAAAAATTGTCAAAGAATTTAAAACTCTTCTTGCTAGGTTATATGGAGCCGATGACAGCTTCAACGCCCCACTGGCTGACAATATATTCTCACAGATTCAGCTTCCAAATTTGTCAGACTCAGAAAGAGCCAGTCTAGATGTCGATATAACTATAGAAGAAATAAATATAGCAATCAAAGGGCTGAAGCCTAACAAAAGCCCAGGCCCGGGCGGGTTTTCGGCCAGATATTATCGTACTTTCTCTGAGATTCTCTCCCCCCACCTAGCGGCGGCATTTAAGAACATATTAAAAGGTCACTCCTTTAGACGGGAATCAACCACAGCCACTATATGCATGCTTCCCAAACCCTACTCGGAGGATACTCTCAGTACTAACTACCGCCTGATATCTCTGTTGAACCTCGACATTAAACTCCTCACTAAGATCTTAGCTACACTGATGCAAAAATGAATCGGTAGGCTTATACATAAAGACCAGACTGGATTTATTCCTCTCCGTCAAGCCAGTGACAATATTCGGCGCGCGGTCCTCCTGGCCCATAGTGCCAAATCTAGACAGATCCCTGCCTGTTTCCTTTCAATTGATACAAATAAAGCCTTCGACTCAGTATTGTGGCAGTATATGCAATATGTCCTGAGCAAGTAGGGCTTTGGTCCACACTTCCTAAGATGGGTCATGGCAGTTTATAACAACCCAAGCGCCTGTGTGAAATATGCGGGCTTTAAATCAGATAGTTTTGATATCGGGAGAGGAACCAGGCAGGGCTGCCCACTCTCTCCTTTACTATTTGCTCTGATGATTGAGCCATTGGCAATACTAATCAGAAATACCCCCAAAATAACAGGCATTGAACTTGGTGGCTACCACCACAAACTTTGTCTCTTCGCCGATGACATCCTCATATTCCTATCATCCCCTATGGTTTCAGGCCCAAACCTGCTACCAATTCTAGATAATTTTGGCACAATCTTGGGACTACAAATGAACCCTAAAAAATCAGTGGCTCTCAACATCTCTCTCTCAGACGATGAAGTTAAGACATTGCAAGACTCTCTCCCCTTCTCATGGACGCCCGCCTCACTACATTATCTTGGCATACACCTAACTGCAGACTATACAAAACTCTATTCGCATAACTGCCCTAAATTACTAAACATGTGACAGATCTTTTGACACAATGGACTTCCCTGCCCATTTCTTGGCTAGGACGAATAAATGTCATTAAAATGGCAGTTCTCCTGAAATTCTTATATTTATTTTGTGTCCTCCCAGTTCCGGTCCCGGCATATTTTCTCAGACTCCTCCAAAACGAATTACAGAATTTATCTGGGGCTCTTCCAAACCCGTGTGGGCAGACAGATTCTGTTCCTACCTAAACTTAGTGGGGGACTAGGGGTACCGCACTTAGCCATGTACTATAAGGCAGCGCAAGTTGTTAGTTTGACCAAATACCACGTGACCCGGGAGATACCCATGTGGGTATCTATCGAGTCGGTGGAAGTGCACCCTTTGTCTCTATCTAACCTTTTATGGCTTCAGCCATCAGATCGTAGATCAATACAAAACCCGGTTATTATACACTACCTCACTCTCTGGGACTCACTCAAAACAAAATATCAACTGCAGTCACAACACAACCCTATGTTATCATTTATGAAAAATCCGGCCTTTCTACCAGCATGGGACTCCCCAGCTAGCTTTACTCATTAGGCTTCTCGGGGGTTACTTAGGCTTCATCAGTTATCTACAAATACAGACATAATTCCCTTCCCAACGTTAGTGAATAGGTATCAGATACCCAATAACCAACTATTCAATTACCTCCAGATTAAAAATGTTTACTCCCATTCAGCTACAAAGGATTCCCTGTTAAATGTCTGGTTTGAGCAGCTCTGTAAAAAAGATCCTCACATTAGAGGCCAAATTTCCCAAATATATGCGCAACCTGTAAATACCCTTGATACCCGATTACCGAAATATGCACAACTGTTGGAGGCCGATCTAGAATGTAACCTCACTACTGCTGACTGGTCGGCGATCTGGTCTGCTACTAGGTCCACTTCCTACAGCCTACACGCTATTGAAACGAACTATAAGGTTCTGCTAAGATGGTATTTAGTACCAGCATGCATTGCAAAATACGTACCTTCCTATTCGGCAACTTGCTTTAGAGGCTGTTCAGACTTGGGCACTCATTTCCACATATGGTGGTCCTGTCCAGTAGCACAAAAGTTCTGGAGAGAAATTTTCTCCATGGCTTCATGTATGTTCCACATGTATCTCACAGCAGAGCCAACTACTGCTCTCTTAAATCGCAAACCGGTGGCATTAAACAATAGACAATTTAAACTACTCCTACATTTGCTGTCAGCCGCCAAGCAAACTGTTGCTAAAGTATGGAAAACCCCGAACATACATATTACAGAAGCCAGGAACAGGATGACCAATTACATGATCCATGCTAAAATTGATGCCCGTGATAGGGATGCAGATCATAAGTTTGATCGCATCTGACACCCGTGGGTCTCTAAATGCCTCCCATCTGATTTTGACCTGAATGTTCTTTTGCCATGGTGAGATCACATATTCTAGTCGAATTGGCACATGGGTGATCTAGGGGTCATCCCAGCGGACCATTTCCTCCCTTCCTCTCTTTTCCCCTTTTTTCCCACTTTCTTTCTCCTCCCCTTTTTCTCTATTTCTCCTCTCTCTTGGTTATTACTATTTATTTGACTGGTGCCTTGTGTTAAGCCTCCCGATGCATCAGAAATTAGTATACTAAAGTTCAAAGAAGGAAAGTTTAGGGTAACTGCAGTTTTCAGTTGACGCCTAGTCCAAGTATATTTATTCTATATAACATTCTCCTACAAGGAGGGTCGCACTCGGCCTTGTTATGATAGCATTTTTGTGTCCCTAGTGCAGTCATGTTCCCATTGGGGGCACTGGGGGTTCTATAGAGCAGACCGACTCCCAATTCCTACCCATTTATAGCCCATTCTTGGATATTGGTCATGGGCGTCACACGCTCCCCAATAGAAGAAATAAGCTTTGTCCTGATTGTGTTTTACATGTACAAGTATACTACACAGTTTGTGAAATGTACATAATGGCATATCAATAATGCTCAATGTATCTGCTTTACAAAACCAATAAAAACTTTCAACCGAAAAAAAAAAAAAATATCCCAACTGGGCAATACTTAAGGGCACGCCAAAACTGTATGGATGAACTTGAATTTGAACAGGAAGCCAAAACTCTTCGACAGAGATTTTTGACTAGGGAGTACCGCAAGAAGTGGCTTACAAAAGCTTATAAGAGAGCAAAGGACAGTGACAGGAGTGCATTGATCTTTGGACGAAAGGAGGAACAGGGATTGCCACAGGATGTCACGAGATTGAGCCTAAAATATACACAAAGAGTGAATACGTTCAAAAGTATCTTCACCACTCATTGGCATCTCCTCAGTGAGGATAGCTCGGCCAATAAATTCATTTCAAAGGACCCCAGGTTCGTTTTTAGAAGGGCTCACTCATTGGGTGACATTCTGGTCCAGAGTGATGCCTCCTGGAAACCCCCTACATACTCTCATAACCAGTGGCGGCTGGTGTGTGAGGGGTGCTTGGGCGTCGCCTCCCCGCCAGCTAAAGGAGAAAGAAAAAAAAAAGAAAAAAAGTCAGCCCCGCCCCCTGCAGGAGGCGCCGGTGCATTGACTTTCTTTTTTTTTTTTTTCGGCTCCTTGGCTGTCACATGGCAGCCAAGTAGTGAGCCTATTGGTCGGCCATTAAAGCCTATGCGGGTGCGCTGAATAGGCGCACCCTGCATAGCTTGATTGGCTGCCCTCAGCCTCCACTCAATGTGATTGGATGCGGTGGCCGGGGACGGGTCACTGTGGCAGCGGAGGTGACTTCCACTCCCACAGAGACCATGACTGCCCGGGGACCGACGAGGGGGGACAGCCGCTCTCGGTGTGCCGAACTCTGCAGACTCAGCGCGCTCACCGTATGCCGAATCTCTGCAACAGTCCTGCCTGCTGGATGGGGTAAGTGCGGAGCGGGGGGGATCTCTGCAGTGTACCCCACCTGTGTCCCTGGCTACATAACTGCCCCCACCTGTGTCACTGGCTACTTAACTGCCCCCACCTGTGACACTGGCTACATAACTGCCCCATCTGTGTCACTGGCTACATAACTGCCCCCCACCTGTGTCACTGGCTGCATAACTGCCTCACCTGTGTCACAGCCGTATGCCACTCGCGCGACTCAGACGTCTCAAGCCGTGTGGCTCTCGCCGACAGGGGGGAGCAGCCAGGGGCCCGTCAGTACCAGAGACACCCTCACCTTCAGTGGAGGCGACGGTGTCACTGGGCAGG
>BLSH010517170.1:165743-203016 GCA_018402905.1 Glandirana rugosa | reverse complement strand
CCCACAGCTGCAGACAACCCACCACAGCTCCATCCACCCCCCCACAGCTGCAGACAACCCGCTCCGCCTCCTCGTCCCCCCCGCCGCCATGCGAGTCGGCGGCACTGTGGAGAGAGAAAGGGAGGGATAGCAGTGATGCGGGCAGGCAGAGAGATGATGTCATCTCTGCTCGCCTGCCCCTCTCTCTCTCGGCTTTCAATTTAGCCGCACGGCGGCTGAAAGCAGCCACTCGGCGGCTCTGCAGAGCCGCCCGCTTGCGGCTCTACCAAGCCGCTCGCCTGCGGCTTCAGTCAGGTCTCCCGCCCACCGGTCGGGGGACCTGACGCCACCATTAAGGGCCCCTCGGGAGGCTCGGGGCTGAGGGCGTAGCACTCGGGGCTCCAGCCCCCATAGCCACCCCTTGGCGACGCCCCTGACATTCAGTCTTGGGGGTGGTGGGTGTCAAGGGAAAAAAATTTTTTTAACTCCGGATAACCAGTCGCTGAGCAGCCCGTCTTTATTCGATATGGTCTTCGATATGTGAGATAAATTTAGTCGCTGCTAGGCAATGTCATTGAGACAGTCAATACTCTATGGGCTTTGATTTAAAGGTGAGCAGCATGTTGAACTGCCTGGGTGAGAAAAAAGTGTGAATTTGCTCTGCGTTGTGAAAAAAAAAGATTGTGGGAGATAGGCATTAGCCTGAAAAGATTTCAGTAACCGGGGCAACTGTAGAGGGAAACTACCATCGGTTAATGGAGGAATGCTTCAACTGTAACTCAAGCTCTGAGCCCAGAGCAGTCCTGTGTTGAACCGAAAAAATTAAGGACTAGAAGGAAGCAATTATGGGTAGTCAAACATCATCCGATGTTCCAGAGGGGTATGCTTTGTTGTTCGGGGTCCCGGACACTGAACCTCCCTGTCTCGCCTGCTTCATCTTTTTAGGTGGTCTCTTCTCTGGAGAGGTGAGCGGTGAATCAGGTAGGGGTCTTTGCAGCGGAGGTAGGATGAATTCACTGTACCAGTCCGGCAACTCCGGCTGATCCAGGTGGAGGTGATCGCAAAACTCCGGCAGGTCCATCGGGGTGCGTAGTGTGAACTGCTTGCCATTATGGGAGACAACCAGGGCAAAGGGAAAGCTCCAAGTATATCTCATATCCCTCTCTCTCAGTTTGTCCAGAAGTGGTCTCAATGCTCTACGATTTTTCAGGGTAATCTGGGAAAGATCGTGGAACAACATAATGTGCTCACCATTGAAGACGATCTGATCATTCCTGCGTGCTTTGTGCATGATCTCCTCCTTCAGAACAAAATTTTGCAGGCAGCAGATAATGTCACGCGGCGGCTGGGAATCAGGGCCTCTTGCCCTGAGAACTCTGTGAGCTCTCACGAATTCTATCTCAGAGTCTTCTGGTCTTTCCAGTAAGCTATTGAATACCCTTCGTAGTGCAGGAATGATTTGCTTCGACCGTTTCGGGGATCCCCCGAACCCTGATATTGTTCCTTCGTCCGCGGTTGTTGAGATCCTCTAAATGTCTATTTATTTCAATAAAGTGGAGTGAGTGAAATGTTGATATTTTCTCTAATCTGTGTATGGCTTTTCCTCTTTGTTTGCCTGTCACTTCTACGGTCGCCATCTTGTCCGTTAGGACCAATATGTTCGATTTGAGATCCGAGAATGTTGATTTTATATCGGCTGCAAACACCGACATATCCCCGTAAGTGAGGGGAGAATCAGAGCGGTGTGACCCCCTCGCAGATTCCTCCACCGCAGACTTTGAATCTTCACTAAAGTCTTCTACGGTGAGTGTTGACGCCATTTTGCTACCGGCCATGTAGGTGCAGGCCGCGGCTTGTTGTTTGAATAAGTCTGCAATCTTCTTACCCGAGTAGGCGGCCGAGGAACGGCGGGACCTGGTCTGTGACATCGGTCGCTCCACTCCGCACTTTTTCTGGTGTTTAAAGAGCATATGGTCGTGTTTAAGGCTGTGGAGCCGTCGGAGCTCTTTCTCTATGCTAGTTGGGAGGATTTAGAGAGTTCCCAAAGGCACTGTATGGGGGGGGGGGGGGCGATTAGGGGGAAATTTTTGTTAGTCATCTCTTTATCTTGTTTCTGGAGCCAGGTTAAATCCTGAAGGGGGTATTTTAAGAGGGATTGTTCAAGGGGGACCCGGTCCTTGGTCTTGTCGTGAACGTGCCAGTCTATTACTCTTGCCAGTAGTATGGCCTTGTGGTATCTCTGGAAGTCAGGCAGACCAATGCCCCCCCTGTGCTTGGGGGCAGAAAGTCTAGCTAGACTAATGCGAGGTGGACGTTTTTTCCATATGAATGAGCTGAGTTGGGATCTTATGGAAGAGAAGAATGATTTGGGTAGGGTAATGGGTATTGCCTGTGCGATGTAAAGGAATCTGGGGAGAGATGTCATTTTGATAGTAGCAGCTCGCCCAAACCAGGAGAGATTTCGTTTCTCCCATGCGTGGAGGTCTTTTGAAAGTTCCCGCAGAAAGGGAAGGAAATTTAATGTATAAAGACCCAATGTCGTCGAAGGGAGTTGTATGCCCAAGTATAGGATTGCGTCTGACTTCCAAGTGAAGGAGAAGGAATCCCGGCATCTACTCAGAGTGTTGTCAGAAAGGGAAATGTTAAGGGCGTAAGATTTTTTGATATTAATTTTGAATTTGGATATGGATTCAAATTTGAGAAACTCCCCGAGAAGATTGGGGATGGTGATAGCTGGCTTTGTAAGGAAGAGGAGGATATCATCAGCAAAGGCAGCTATCTTGTAGGTACGATTGCCAATTGTGACTCCCATGATTTCCGGGTTTGTTTGAAGGCATATGAGGAAAGGTTCCATGGTAAGAATAAAAATCAGCGGGGAGAGGGGGCATCCCTGCCTGGTTCCGTTCTGGATGGGGAAGGTGTTCGACAGGTGGCCATTTAACTTGATCCTAGCTTGTGGATTGGAATATAGGCTAAGGATGCTATTTAGCATAAAGTGTCCCAGCCCCACGGAGGAAAGGACCGCTGCCATGTAATCCCAGGCCACTCTGTCGAACGCCTTCTCCGCATCTGTAGACAGGAAGAAGCCCTCAGTAGTTGCCTTAGCTAACCAATGCTGGATGGTAAGGGCCTTGATGGTGTTGTCTCCAGCTTCTCTGCCAGGGACAAAACCCGCTTGGTTATGAGAAATTAGGTCGGGAATGAAGGGAAGAAGTCTGTTGGCCAATAATTTTGCATAGATCTTGATGTCCACGTTTAGTAGAGAGATGGGCCTATAATTTTCAACTGATGTGGGGTCTTTTCCTTTCTTATGTATGACCGTTATGTGGGCCTCTAGTAAATCTTTGGGGGGTTCCTTTATTTCATGTAGGGAGTTAAATGCGGATAGGAAGTGTGGGGCCAAAACATTTGCGTATGTCTGGTAGTATAAACCCGTGAGGCCATCGGGACCCGGGCTTTTCCCTGGTTTAAGGCTTTTCAGGGCAAGTTGGAGTTCCTCCGTAGTTAAGGGTGCGTTAATGGTAGCTGCTTGGTTCGGGGTGAACTGGGGCATTTTGTGTTCCGAAAGGTAGTTATCAATAGCTGCAGTCCTATCACGTGGGTTCTCAGGGTGACTGGGGTGCCTTGGCAAATTGTATAGGTTGGAGTAATACTCAACGAACTGTTGTGCAATGTCTTCTGTTTTGTTAATTTTCAGTCCCGACCTGTTAGTGATAGTGTGTATTGTCATTTGTGCCCTTTTACCTCTAAGTAGCCTGGCCAAGAGCTTGCCGCTCTTGTTCGCTTGGTCATAGAAAAGTTTGGTAGTTAGCATAAATTTCCTTTTTACCTGTCTATCTAATTCCTCCAGCAGAGCTCGCCTTGCCAGTACCAGGGCAGCGTAATCAGATTCAGCTTTACTTCGTTTATGAGAGGCTTCTAGAGTACGCACTTGCGTGGTTAGTGCCTCAATAGTAGCCTGTCTTCCTTTTTTGAGTTGTGAAGATAAGGAAATGCATTTGCCTCTTATAACGCATTTGTGCGCCAGCCACCGAGTTAAGGCAGACGTCTCTGAGGAGGAATTGAGTGTGAAATACTCTGATAGTGTCGACTGTAAGGTTTTTTTACTCGCCAGATTGCTAAGAAGCTGTGGGTCTAGTCTCCAGCTTTTGTGTCTCTGTTCAGAGTTGGGAAAGTGGAGGGTCATAGTGATGGGGTGGTGATCTGATATATACATAGGCTCTATGGAGGTGTTTTGGAGGTAGGTCAGGTCCGATTGAGTGAGGAAGAAATAATCGATACTGGAATATATGTTATGAGGAGGGGAGAAGTAGGTGTAGTCTTTGGAGTCAGGGTTAAGGGTTCTCCAGGTGTCATGTAGGGACAACACGTGCAGTTGATTTTTAATTTGGCGGAGGGCACGATATGGTAGAGAAGAGGATCCAGTTGAGGAGTCAAGGTTAGGGCAGAGGGGGACATTAAGATCGCCTCCGAGAATGGTGATTCCTTCGTGGAATGGGATAAGTCTGTCTATTACTTTCCTGATAAAGGGAACTTGGCTAGTGTTAGGAGCGTAAATATTAGCGAACGTCACCGGCTTATTATGGATGTGCCCTTTTACGAATAGGTATCGCCCTTCGGGGTCGACTAGATGGGCAGAGAGTTGGAATGGGAGGTTTTTGGCGATCAGAATGGTAACTCCCTTGGTTTTTTTGAGTGGGGAGGGGGCATGAAAGGAGTGTGGATATCTTCCGTTATGAAATTTGGGGATGTCTCGTGCTCTGAAATGAGTCTCCTGTATGAAAATGACTTGTGCTTTAAGCTTAGACGCTTCTCTGAGGACAGCAGACCTTTTTTCAGGGGTGTTAAGGCCCCTGGCGTTAAGGGACATAATCTTCAGGGTGCCTGCTCATTTTGTTCTTGGAGATACAACGGTTAAGTAGAGAGGGTGGGGGACGGGGACGGGGTAGGGGAACAAGGGAGGGGGGGAGCAGGAGGGGGCGGGGGGGTCAAGGGGATTGGGAAGTCAAAAGGGCTGGGTTAAATGAAAGGGGTGTAAGGATCATGTGGGCAACGGGGTAGATTGCACTCCGGACCACACTATGAGATCCCTAGAGGGTATCGGCCAGATGTGTATCTAGCCGATGTGGGGGGTCTGTGGAAAGGATTGGCGGATTGAATGAGAGGTGGAAGGCCAAGGGAAGCGGGGAGGGCAGCGCTTATGACCAGCGCCCCTTAGGGGGGACGTGGGGAGTTGGAGAAGCTAGTTCATTACTAAGATGAAGCGGGGCATCACTAAAGGAGGTGTCTGCAAGTATATGTTTCTACCGAGCGAGGAGGGCAAGGGGTCCCCACCGCGCAAGGCAGAAGTGCCGTCTACTATCGGACCTAAACGGGGAAACAAGTGTTCCAGCTGTAGGCAACCCTGCATTAAGAAGAAAATATTTGGCAGCAGTAGCAAATCTAGATATCTAGGCTTACATGTTCAGTTAAAAGGCACAGTGACCTTGCCAGGGGAGGCAGCAGACCTGCCACCTACCCAGCTTCACAGTACCGGGCTGTCGGTCCTGGGCACCTCCCGTTGAGGCGGCGCCCCAGAGGACGCCCGGTCGGTAATATAGTTTAAGAACAGGGAGTAATAACATCATAACAGTAGCAATAATGAGCATATAGATACCAAACCTGAAGCCATCCCATACGGTGTGGAGCTCAGGCTTTAAGCGACGAACCTGGGGGCAACCAATAGGGAGGCCCCCAGGTTGATCTGGCCCGGAGTCCAGGATATCTTCCTTATCTGCTTCGATAGGCAATCTCTGCGGGATGCGTGCAAGGTTGCATGGGTAAGACCCCACAAATGGAGAAGCAAATCCAGGTGCAGCTAAGTTAGTCCACCACCAGTAGGGAGAGGCCTGGGAGTTGAACAGTCAGGAGAGAAGCATCCGCTGGTTCAGAGGAGGCAGTGTATGAAGAAAATGTTGGTCTTAGAGTTCGTAAGCCAACCAGAAAGTGTCTGTAAGCGAGGTTAGAAGTTGATTGCTATGTTGCCTTTTCAAATACTGTCCTTAGGGGAAGTTTTTAGCGATCCATGGTCAAGTAAATAAAGCATCGGCTTGGTTCTAGTGCGGTTCAGCAAGGGTTGTACTGAGCATGGAAGACAGCGTAATAGGGTAAGTCAACGGGGGTGTCCAAGAGCAGACGTGCAGGGAAGGGAGGGAGAAATAGGTAGGAGGAGAGAAGCAGACATCGTCAATAGTGATCAGACAGGAGAACATTACTCATTAATTTGGAGAAGTTGGAGTAGGTAGTTAGACCAAAGTCAGGCCTCCTGCTCCAGGTCAGGTTCAGGGTTGCGGTCTTCCTGAGGCTCGCCCGGGACCGGTGCGGCCTGGTCCTGTCTTCTGCGACGAGATGGGGTGGTATTTGGTCTTCTTCGCGGTGTATGTATGTCGGCATCATGAGGAAGTAATTCCACCCACATTGCTGGGATCGAGAATTCCCGGTACCATTCAGGAACCGGGATAGGTCTCATATTTACATGTTCGAAGAAGTGGGGTAGATCAGCTGGAGTTTGCAGGACAAAGGTACGGCCTTGAACGGTGACGGAGAGTCCAAAGGGAAAGTGCCACTTGTAGACAATGCGCCTTTCTCTGAGTGCTGTGAGTATGGGGCGTAGGGCCCTTCTGTGGTTCAAGGTTATCTGGGAGAGATCCTGGAATATTTTAATTTCCGCTCCGTTTAGAGTAATTTCTTGTTGGTCACGGGCACGAATGACTACCTCTTCCTTTAGTTTGTAGTCCATAAAACAACAAACAATATCTCTCGGTGGGTCTCCCTCTCTCCCCCTGGGACGTAAGGCTCTGTGAGCCCGCTCAAACTCTACCGGTGCATCTTGGGGTCTTTCCAAAACATTGTTGACTAAGGACTGGAGAGCCAGGGGGATTTGATCGTGTTTGATGCTTTCGGGGACCCCGCGAATGCGGAGGTTCCTCCTGCGGCCCCTATTATCGAGGTCCTCAAGTTTCCTCTGCATGTCAATGAGGTGAAAGTGATATCGGGCGCCATGTTGCTGGAGTTCCTGAATATCGGCATCGTGACGACCGGCTGCTCTTTCGACTTCCTCGAGTCTATCGTTGACCCCTCTGAGTTCGTCCTTAAGGTTGGATACTGCGTCCGACAGAGCTCCCTTAATGTCAGATGCGAGGGATTGGAGGTCAGTAATCTTGGGCATCTGATTTATGAGAGTGAGCAGTGTTTCCTGGTCTGCAGGTGGTTTATTCTTCTGAGTGCCTTCAGATTGCCTGCGGGCCATGGCGGATGGTGAAGAGTGGGATGTAGAGGGTTCCGGAGCAGACGGGGGTAGTGTGCGGAATAGTTCGGGGAGATTACGACCCAGTTGAGAGCAAGGGGCGTTAGAGAAGGGTAGTTGACGGCCAATTTTGCCCATCACAGAGTCATTTATATAGTATGTTTCCAAAGGAAGATGCTGCCCTCTCCGCGTTGCCACAGGCCCTGGATTATTTAGGCATCTTTACTCATGTCCAACTGGGGATGAGCTGAGGCCACTTTAATGGGTAACTGCCTCCACAGAGCCGGGTCCCACCAAATAAGGGTCCTGGGGTCCAGATCGGTGTAGTTTGGGGATCAGGAGGGGTATAGAAGGCCCCAAGAGTAGCCCACCAACGAGTATGTGGCCTGTTGTAGTCTGGATGGCCTGGCTGTATGCTGCGGCCTAGCCACGGATGAAGCCGCAGACTAAATTTGCGGGCGCCCCGGGTGTTCGGTTGGGAATGTGCCGATTTTGGGACCAGTCTCTGGGGTAGGCTAGTGGAAGCCTCAGGGGCCCTGTGTCAGGGCTCGGAGCCGCGGATTAGCTGCGGGAGGCTCGTTGGAAGCAGCCGCAGCCTAAATTTGTGGAGCCGTGGAGGTCGGGCACGGGCAGCCGCGATTTTCAGACTGGGGTGTAGAGGAGAGTGTTGGAGAGCCTCCTAGGTGAGTATAGGTAGCTCACCTGTCCTTAGAGAGGTCGGATGCCTTCAGATCGTATCTGGGAGATCAGAGCTCTCCCAGATCATGTACTCCGTCCACCAGGTCCCTTCAATAAGTTTTTATTGAGTTTTAGCATAAAAGTGTACAATGTAGAAAGCAAACAATGGTGGGGCGTGGCCTGGAGCGCGATGTAGAGAGACGCGAGTTGTGAGAGCTCCGTGTACTCACTATCCTGCAATGGCTATCATGCGGTCTCATCTATCCGGATTGATGGCTGATCGGGACAGATATTATCTTAGACCCTCGGGGTCCATGTTGCCACCAAAAAAAGGCACAGAGGCGGCTGCCAAACTTGCTAAATATCGTCTGCAAGATAAGGACTCTCAGGCCGAAGATGGCGACGGCACCTCCTCTGAACTGGATCGACATCTCCTTGATCCACCAAGACATATATCTGGCAGTGTTTCCAGACTTTTCCAACGAAGTCCAAAAGCAACGGGCCAGATTCCAGGAGGTTAAGCGACACCTTCGGACCCTGCACCTAAAGTATGCCATGTTGTATCCTGCCCGCCTGCGAGTCGAGGAGGACGGACGAGTACACTTTTTTGACGATCCTACGGCAGCGACCGAATGGCTGGATAGGCCAGCGGGCCCGGCCTGAACATCCTGGACGCATGGATGGTCCCACTACAGGAATCTCGTATTTCAGGTACTCTGAATAATAATAATGCCAGCATAAATATTGCTACGGTAGACTGGCAGTGCATGTGTTCTTATCCCCCCGGAAACCATCCCGTGTTTACTGTGGAATGATTTCCCCTGCCATTATATGGTACTGGGCATCACACTTAACTGTTCCCATTGCCGCACAAACAAGGACTAATTGAATTACTATAAATCCACCACGTTGAATACATGGGCTCCCAATGGTTCGAGCTAACTTGGCGGTCTCCACGCATCGAGTGTTCTCGGAAGGGGATGTCGCCCCCTTAGTAATATTTCTGTTTATGTGGATCACATCTAAACTTTTTTGGGACACATTGCAAGCAAGCATCCAGAAGCCTGATCCATGGGGTTTTGTTTGGGGATATATGCTCTCATCCAGTTACCCAGATGTAGAGCCAGGTGGGGGTTGTTTGGTCGGGTTTATTTGTTATTTTACGGTGAATTTCAATCTTAGATATACTGCTTTAATACAGGCACTATGGGAAGTGCCTTTATGCTATATGTGGTGTATAGGCCGTATATGCTTGAATAATTTACAAATATATTGTGCTGCTCCTGCCCTGTCGCTCCGTCTACTTCAATATGAGTCCAGAATGTCTTTCCCTCCATATGTCACCCATTAAATTTTTGACGTGGAATGTCTGAGGCATGAGGGACAGGATTAAGTGGTCAGCTATTCTCACGTTCCTCAAGGCCCAAAGAGTCGACATTGTGACCCTAGTCGAAACCCATGTCACTGGGCAATTACAGATGGCACTGAAGCGCCCATGGGTTGGTTGGGGTGTATCATTCTACCCATACGCCATATTCCAGGGGCGTTTCGGTCCTCATTAGAAAGGGCGTACCATTTGAGTTGGTTTCCCTACAGACGGATCGGCAGGGCAGATATGTTTTCATACATGCTACCATCAGAGGTATCCATATCCTGATTCTTGTCTGCTATATTCCACCACCGTATAATACGAAAATAGTGAAGGAAGGCCTAGCCTTTATTTCACAGTACCCAGCAACCCCTGTGATATGGATGGGGCACTTTAATATGGTTCTTAATCCAGCATTAGACAGACTAGCCTCCACGGGAGAACCGACCCTGGCCTCGTCCCTGACCAGATTTGGTAGACTGATGACTGACTTTGCCCTAACTGACACCTGGAGGCATAAGTTCCCAAAGTCCAAGACTTACTCCTTCCACACACAATACCATGTCCCGAATCAATTTCATCTTCATGTCTAATAACCTACTCCCAAAACTACTGGATGCGGGGTTTGCCACTAGGGTCCTATCAGATCATTCTCCGTATTGGATATTATTGGCCCTATACGATGATTCCCCTGGGTATCAGTGGTGGCTGAACCCATACTGGTTGACGGCGCTGGCTGATCAAATGGGCATACCTACGGAGTTACAGCATTTTTTTGCGGTGAACCAGGGTGCATCCACAGTGAGAACCGTGTGGGATGCGTTTAAACTTCACATGCGTACCCTTCTTTCTACCCGTATCACTAGACATAGGTCTAACACAAACAGAGCACTACAACAGGCATCAGAACACCTGCAAACGCTTCAACTCCGGGTCATTGGGGATCCCTCTACACAAAACTGTCAGGACCTTAAGCTCCATACCCAACTAGTGACCCAACTACACCTGGACAAAGCTAAACAACACTTTTTTTCATGAAGAAACAGGTGTTCGAACACGGAGAGAGAGCCGGAAAACTGCTGGCCTACATGGCCCACCTATACGGGGAGGGAACTCATTATCGTCCCCAGTCTAGTTGCTGAGGAATTCCACAAATATTATGCCACGTTATATGCCTCCCATTCCACACGAACCACGCAGCAGACAGAAACCTTCCTCCGATACATATGATTTCCCCAGTTGGGGCGGGAGGACATTGCTCTGTTAGAGGCCCCCATCACCACAGGGGACATCACCACTGCTATTTCACAATTGTCAGCCTCCAAAGCCCCTGGCTCAGATGGGATTCCACAGGAGTTCTATGCCACGTATGCAGAAGTCCTAACACCAAAACTACACGACCTATACCAATCTATTTTTAACACGGAACAGCTCCCAGCCTCAATGGGTGAGGCTAAAATTATAGTTCTCCCTAAGCCTGTTAAGGACCCCCACACTCCAGACTCCAGGTGAAAATCCTAGCCTCTTGTCTTAACCGGGTAATTCTTTCCCTGATCCACCCGAACCAGACTGGCTTTATGCCTGAAAAGAATACGGCAATGAATATCAGGAAGCTATTCATGAATATTCAAGCTAGTTATGATGATGTGGGCATGAGAGTGTTGGTCGCCTTGGATGCCGCCAAGGCCTTTGATTCTGTTGAGTGGGGGTTCTTATGGGAGTGCCTCCGACGAAATGGTATTGGCCCAAATTTTATCAAATGGGTACAGCTTTTATACCAGACACCTAGGGCCAGGGTCTTGGTCAATGGGTATCTGTCAGATCTATTTTCACTGGAAAGGGGCACACGTCAGGGATGCCCTCTGTCCCCGCTCCTTTATGCCTTGGCAGTAGAACCACTGGCTATTTCTATCAGGACCAACACAGGCATTAGAGGCCTCCAGGTAGGAGAATTTATTGAGAAAATAAGCCTCTACGCCGATGATATAATATTGTATCTGGCAGATTCTGACACTTCTCTACAGGAGGCCTTGATAACTATACAGCAAATGGGGCAATACTCGGGATTGCAAATTAACTGGTCGAAATCACAGATATTGCCTATTGATCCCTTTCCCCCTCCTCGCATGGAACCTCCACTACCCCTACATCAGGTTTCATCTATCCGATATCTAGGCATGGAGGTTACCAACTCCCTATCAGATTATGTACCACTTAATAGAACACCCTTATGCGCTCTGGTAAAAACCAAGACTCAGGTGTGGGCGAAGCTACCGCTGGGCGTAATGGGACGCATAAATGTCATTAAAATGATCTTATTGCCAAAACTGATGTACTACCTGTGGCATGCCCGGCTGCCAGTTCCAGTAAAATTCTTTAAAACCATAGACTCTATTTTAAACTCTTTTGTTTGGGGGCACAGCCGACACAAACTCTCCTGGCTTATCCTAAAAAACCCGGCGGATCTAGGAGGTGCGGCGATGCCAGATTTCTATGATTATTATCTAGCATCCCAGACATCCCATTTTTACCACTATCTGAATATGGACCTTGCTCGATACAATTCCCTAATCAATAAAAATCCCGCCAGGTCAATTTATACGTCAATACAGATGGTGATGTGCAACTCCCAAAACCCCATGGGCATGGTATATCATCATCAAAAAATCTGGAAGGCCACTCTCAAGAAATTGAAGATGATATCTTTTCACATACATACCCCCCTATGGTATAACCAAGATCTTCCAGAATTATTAACAGTCCCAGACCCTAAGATCTGGGCAGATCGTGGCATAATATATCTATATCAAGTCAAGTCATGACCCCTAATGGCCCAAAGACCTTCCAAATCTTAAACAAAGAATTCAGACTCTCCAATAACCTATTGTTTAGATATCTCCAGCTCAGACATGCCCTACAAACTCAATTCCCCTCAGACTGTCCCTCATTGTCCACACCTTCACCTTTAAATTTCCTATTAGGTGATGATCCCTCTCGTTTAATCTCCAACCTCTACGGGGCAATACGCCTTCCCGCCACTACCTCCTTAGCATATAATGCTAAAGCAAAATGGACGACAGACGTGGGTGACATTGACGACGAAGACTGGTATGAAATTATGGAAGGGGTGAGGCTAGTCTCCCCTAGAGTATCGGACCGCCTTACACAAATGTATATCTTACACCGCACATACCTCACACCTCAGAGAATATCCAGATTTCAGCCCTCTAGGAACCCACTCTGCTCGCTCTGTAATTCCTCCCCTGGAACCTTTTTTCATTTAATATGGACTTGTCCCAAGATGCAAACATTCCGGTTTTCATGAAGAAACCTGGAAGAAACCAGGTTTCTTCAAGACAACATGGGCTCTCCAGCTACCCTAGACCCAAAACTATGTCTTCTGGGCTTACTGCCTGAAGTGGACGAAACATTGTATGTCGCTAGAAAAACTATTGCCAGGGTGTGGATGCAGTCTCTCCCCCCTAGTATCCAAGACTGGATAAGAGAGGTTAATCTAGTCCTACCGTGTAAAAAACTAATCTATGATCATAGAGGTTGCCCCACCAAGTATACCAAAATCTGGGATAAGTGGTTGTCCAGTCCAGACACTTATACTAATTAAAGGGGTACGGATATATACCACAACTGCCCGATATGGGCAACGGTTCACAGATAATTACTTACCACAGTAACACTGGGAATGTAGCATCTCTTGGTTAGCCAAGATCTGTAGGAAATCATACAGTGGACTCTGATGTATAAGAGTATCAATATTGCTCTATGTAAAATCACCTTCATTATGTAATTATGCTCAAGGTAAATGTAAATACACTGTGGAATGCTATTATTATGTACCACCTGTACAAATTTTTGAATAAAACCGGAAGAAAGCAAACAATGGTACCCATTTCAACAATTGACAAGTTCAACCTCTTTAGAGATTCATTACTGTGAGAGCAGGAAGTATAACTTTAAAGCATTGTAGTACAGGCAGTATAGGCTACACACCTCCCTGTTTCAAATATTGGGGTAATGGCATCCAAACCACGACAATCCACCTGGAAACAAACTGTGTCACGACTCAGAGGCCAACCCCTCAATACACTGGGGCATTATCTTATGTGAGTTGAGTTTCTAACATAATAGTTGATGGGGTACATTGTGGATCAAATAAGAAAGGTAGAGTACCCCTACTGGGGAGTAGCAAGTGTTGGAGACAGACCAAAAGAGGAGGGGAGAAAGGGGAAAGAGAGGAAAGAGTTGAGAAGGAGATGAAAAGAAAACGGGTATGTAGTGACCGTTTGGGGGTTTCCTGAAAGCAGAAATATAGTTGACAGTCACAGGGTGAGGCTTTTATGGGACTAGGTTTATACACATATATTTAGCCCATGGTTCCCATGTTGATTCAAATTGTTTCATGGTATCTAGGAGCACGTTCACCATTTTTTCCTGGGCCATGATATCAGATACTCTTCTTTTTTACAGATTAGACCGAGACATAGGGAAGTTTCCATGCCCTGGCTATCATTAGTTTGGCTCCCAACAATATGAAAAAGATAAGGCTTTGCATGCGCCTGGATGCTTTTTCTACTGGGGAGTTGAGAAGGGCAATAGTTGGGGTTTTTGGGATGGGAAGACCTGAGATCTTCCTAAGGAGGGAGATCATTTTGTCCCATAAGGTCCTAATCTTGGGACAGCCCCACCAGGTGTGCATCATATCACCATTGCTAGCACAGCCCCTAAAGCATAACGGAGAAGATGTTGGGTACATTCTAGCCAGTATAGATGGAACTAGGTACCACTTTGACATTACCTTAATATTCACCTCCTTTAATTTTGTGTCGAGGATCCCCTTGAAGGCCCTAAAGAAGTTCTTTTGCCAAACCTCCAGATCCTATACTTGTGCAAGATCCTGTTCCCAAGCTATCATATAGGAGGCCTTCTCCTGTACAGAAGAGCATGCTTCATAGATTATCGAAATCCCCCCTCTCTCTGGACCATGGCTTGACCACACCATTGGTCGTACGCTATGATGATCTGGCCCTCTGGCTTCGCTGACCATAATTTACGTAAGAAATCAGATATTTGGATAAAGCGGAAGTTTTCATACGTAGGCATATCTAGTTTGCTGACACCAAAATGCTTTGGTCAGAGGGCCTGAAGGGGGAAAGCAATGTCTGATCCTTAATTGTCCTTTGTTCAACCACCAGCCAAATGCCCTAGTTTCCATGTCCAGGGGGGAACCGGGAGTTCCTGAACAAGTGTGCTAAAGGGGTGAGAGCCGAGATCACTCCGGGGTGAGTTTTGAGCTTGTCCCATAGGGAAATGGAATGTGAAAGTGTAGGGGCAAATATAGGGGGCCTCTCCTTTTTGGAGCACCATAGCAGAAAGTTGAGTGTGTGGAGTGGGACTGCTTTTCTTTCTAGTAAAACCCAGCCTGGGATTGCAACATGGGAATAGAATGACAAAATTTGTGACAGTTGAACCAATTGATAATACCAGGCTAATTTGGGCAAGCCCAACCCTCCTTGGTTTTGT
This sequence comes from Glandirana rugosa, assembly GCA_018402905.1. NCBI lineage: Eukaryota > Metazoa > Chordata > Amphibia > Anura > Ranidae > Glandirana > Glandirana rugosa. The sequence continues at coordinate 188,167 of BLSH010517170.1, read as the reverse complement.
GGATGAAATAGAAGCGATTTTGAAAGGCGATGACCTTTCTTACCCCAAATAAAGCTAATAATTTAGAATTCAATGTGTTTCAAATGGTCCTTAGTTAATTTAATTTTTAGAGATGGAAAAAAATAGGATGCGGGGAGTAGTGTCATTTTGACTGCATTAACGCGACCCACCCAGGATAGGTTTAATTGAGCCCGGTTATTGAGGTCTTCTATCAGATTTTTGAATAACGGAGGGTAATTTGCTGCATACAAAAGCTCTATTTTTGGTGCTAAATTGATTGATTCCTAGGTAAGGAATTGTGGAGTCGCTCCAGGAAAATCTAAATTCAACTTTCAGAGTTTGGCAGTGAGATATTTAGGGCTTGTGATTTGCTATAATTAACTTGAAGGCCTGATATTCTATTGAAGTCTTGACAGACATTTGGGAGAGTCAGCGAAAAGAGCACAGTAATAGCCTTTCATGCATACTTGGGCTACTGGGGAAGAGTATAAGGCAGAGATCACGTTTAAGAAGGATTTGCCAAATCCCCAACGTTTCAGTATTTCTAGAAGCCAGGATACTGAATCAAAAGCTTTTCGAAGGTACAGCGAGAGCAGGAAATCTTCTTGAGCTTTACTGCCATCCCATCTGGAATTTAGGAGAGAGATTATGTCGATCGCCCTCCTAATTTGGTCAAGGCCTTGACTACCGGGGATGAAGCCTATACGATCTCTGTGAATATTGAGGCTAATAAACCACGCTATTTGATCAGAGAGAATCTTAGTTAATATCTTCAAGTCATTATTGACCACTCCATTGTGTCCTTAAGAAGCATTGTCTTAAAGTCAACAGACCAGGACGGAGTCATGTTTGGGTTCATATTTACATAATTTATGACAACTGTTTACCCTAGACTATACCAGACCCCATGTCTCCTTTCCTTTCCTGGTCCTATGGGTGGTGCTCAATCCTTTTCTTACGAGGGTGCTTTGTATGTTTATTTGTATATGTCAATTTTTAAGCCAATTTTGTAATAAAGTATATTCACTTTAATTTGTTGTATCTCCATCCTTTGGTGTGCCCATAAAGTCCAGTTATTTTTTGGGAGACTAGTTCCTCTCAATCCTTGGTATTGACAAATTGGATGTTGGCATGGTGGGGGTCCCCCTTTCCCATTATTGATCAAAGAGATCAGCCTGTAGTTATCTACTACACTAGGGTCTGTCCCTGGTTTTGGGATAACCAATATATATGCTGAGTTAAGGTGTTTTTCCAGGGGATCTCATTTTCTTAATGAGTTGAAGAATCTAGCCAAATGTGGAGACAGGGTTGCGGCAAAGGCTTTGTAATATGGTACTGAAAATCCATCTGGCCCCAGGGTCGAGCAAGCTTTTAGATTCTTGATAACTTTTGTGATCTTGTCAGCGGAGATTGGGGATTCTAAGGCTAGGCGGTGCTTTTCTTGCAGTTTTGGGATTTGGCACTTGTCAAGGAAAAAATGCATCTCAGAGAGATTTGTGTCTTCCCCTGCACTGTATAATTTATGGTAGAACTTAAAGAATGCTCCCATTATGCGTTGGGGGTTCTGAGACAGAGTTCCCCCGCCAGCTATATTTTGGGAATTGAATATGACCGAGTATTCGGGGTAAGTTTCCCCCCAGCATAGATCCCAACTTATCCCTTTGGTAATAAAATCGAGCTCCGCTCCAATGGAGACTCTTTTCAGCTTTTGAAGTGAGGGCTAGGTTGAGTGCCAAGCACACTGAATCTAGTTTCTCCATGAGGACTAAATGGGATTGATTTTGTGTTGCCTAGACAATGTCGCAAACTCTTTCTCCAGTTTCTCTATATCCGCTAGTTTGGCTCTGTTAATCTGGGAGGCTATCTGAATTAGCTTCTCTCTGATCATGGCCTTATGTGCTGCCCATAGAGTAGCGGGGGGACCTCTGGGGTGTTATTAATAGTAAAAAAATCTTTGATAGCCTTCTCTATTTCTTGGACTCCTATTGGGTCGCTAAGGAGGGATTCATTGAGTTTCCAGGGGCCTCCCCTGGGAAGGTCGAGGAGCACTGTAATCCCAGAAAGAGCATGGAGTGGTCTGACCAAACTGAATCTATAATAAATGATTTCAGGGCTAGTGGGGTCTGAGAAGTTGGGATAAATATGTGGTCTATCCTAGCAAATGATTGGTGAGGATTAGAGTACTTGTAGGACATTTTAAGAATTCTGGTAGAGAGAATACTAGAGGGCAACTAAACTTTTGGGCTGGGTAATAATGGTCATTTCGTATATTACTCTATTCAGGGCCGCTGATAAGTCAGTACAGACAGCCCTTATGTACAGAGCCTCATCAGTTCAAAAGGGGAGCCCAGGCACCTGCTGAGCAGGAGGGCTGGCCGTACAGTCTTATTGCAGACACCAATCCTCTTCTGTTTCCCCCTGCAGTACTGCCAGCTTTTCCTCCTCTTTCTCCCTCCTGTTCTCCTCTCTGCTGTCTGGACCCCTGTGCTCCTTTCCCCCACAGCACTGCCAGCTTCCCTCCTCTCTTCTCCCGCCAGCAGCTGCTATGGGCACACAGGAGGTTATTTCAGGATGGAGAGTGGGGGAAGTGGGCTGTAAATATGTCATTTATTGGCCCCTTCCTTTCCTGAATGAACACAAGGTTCAATGGGTACTAATCACTCCTGTGTCCATTCATCACTGAGGCATAGTAAACTGTGTTTACTATGATTCAGTTTGTGAATGAGCAGGAAGCCTCAGAGCGCTTCGTATAGATTCATCTGTGCAGCTGAGGCTGCAGAGAAAGGGGCTGATAAATCTATGTCTTCAGTCACTTTCGGCCAGGGGGGCTGTCAGGTAGGCTGTATGGAGCCACGTGATTTCTAGCAGCAGCCTTAACTCTATTATACACTATTATCTCTACACTGCAATCACATTAGATCACATTAGATGTTTCAGTCCACTTACATGTCTGTAGTTTCACAGGTACATTTGACTCAGGACTACTTTTAGTCAAAATAACTGCGAGTCACTTTGTAGAAATAGCAACAATTTATTGGCAGATGGCAGTGGATGGGCAGGAGAGCGAGGAACAAGCAAACTAAATACACTCTGTATCAAAATCCAGGTTGACTATGTTAGTTTCGAGAAAATGTTGGCTCCTTATGTAAAAAAAAAGTGATTTTTTGTAGCCTAGGCAAAACAGCTGAGAGTGTTCCTGTTTTTAACTTCTCCCACCATCCTCTCAATTAGGGGTGGCCACAGGTGCTTTCTCAAGAAATCACTTCTTATCCTTTATTAGATCAGCATGCTGTAGCAATCTCTCAAAAGGACAAACTCCTTTAACATCAACAACCTCTTGGGTCCAAACCCAGTAGACACAAAGCTCCATACATCATCCTTATAGGCAGAGGTCCAGAGTAGAAAGACCTGCTTGAAAGGATTATCTCTTTTTTGTGCTCCTTAAGGGCAGGGACTGAATGTACAGTGCCTTGAAAAAGTATTCATACATTTATGTGATAGACCAACACAAAGTGGCACATAATTATGAAGTGGAAGGAAAATGATAAATGGTTTTTACATTTTTTTTACAAATAAATATCTGGAAAGTGTGGCGAGCATTTGTATTCAGCCCCTTTTACTCTGATGCCCCTATTTAAAATCTAATGGTACAAATTGCCTTCAGAAGTCCCCTAATTAGTTAATACAGTCCACCTGTGTGCAAATTTTTTTTTTTTCCTTTCAAAAGTTTTTATTAAGTTTCATCGAATACATCAATAAAGATAGAAATAAATTGTCATACATTAGTCGTGTAATGAGCTAAGCGTAAATAGCTCACAGAGGAGATCTTATATGTTAATCAAGATACAAACATCTATGACAAAAGAAAATCGTAGACATGTCAACAATGTTAGGTTTAACTAGCTGGACGTAACCTCCCACCACCAGCCACCCCAATAGGGATCAACCTATAGCTGTGGGAACGAGGCAACATTGTCCATTTTCAAATAGATTTTGTAGAGGAATATGCAAACAAGAGTCATCATAAAGAGACTAAAAGATAAACATAAACTTGGTAAAATAGGGAGAAGATCCGATGAAGCATGGTGGAAGCACCAGTCTAAAGTAAAACTAACAGAGACTTGCACCTGTGTATAAAGACTGCTTTGCATTTGATCTAACCAAGCCTAAAAGTACATTGGTGTCACGGAAACTAAGACTTAAAGTTTTCCAGAACTATAGATAGATTCTTTCTTACCAGGGCTACATTTAACCCTGTTGGTGAGGGGAGGTGAAGGAACCCCAAGACCGACAACCCTCTCGGGGACTTCAGTCCAGGGGCAGCCTACCACCCACCCCGATGAAAAGCCCCTACTGGAGGGCTCCTAGGGCCAGGCCCCTACCCCCCCGGCACCCACTTGGGAACTCACTGTGCCACAAGGGGAGGGCTCTCACCCCTGGCGCCCACCACCAGGCCGAAGCTAGCCCTGAAACTAGAAGAGGAGTGATTATAACAACATTTTTAGACCAAACAAACAATATGCATTCTGAAGATTGCTTATGTTATAAATAGTAACTGAGACCTTCTGAGGTGCAGAAGAAGGGGAAGAACACAGGAGATAGTGGGACCAAAGTAGTAGGAGGAATCAGGAAAGAAAGGAAGAAGAAGTAAAGGGTCGAGCAGGAGAGGACAGAGGGGAGATGGGGCGATTGTTGCTCCGTATTTAAGTCGCGCGAGTTTGACTTCTTGAAGGCTGGGGAGAGAATGGGACTCCAACAAAGTCAGCCCAAGGTTCCCAGACTAATTCAAATTTATGTAGATTGTCCTGAAGGATGCTAGCCAGCCTTTCCTGGGTCATTAGCCAGGAAACTTTCCGAATAGCTGCTTTCGGGGAGACCCTGTCAAGCTTCCAAGCTCTGGCTATCGTGATTTTAGCTCCTAAAAGAATAAAATGGATTAATTTTCTGTTGGCTTTAGTAGAGTTGGGGACGTGATCATTTAAGAGGGCTATGGTAGGGGATCTTGGAAGTTTTTGACCTGTGACCTTATGGATAATGCGGAAAATTTTGGCCCAATATGATCTGATTCTAGGGCATTCCCACCATATATGGATCAAAGTGCCTTGTAGTTTACAACCCCTGAAGCAGGGCGGATCATGGTTTGGTATAAATTTATGTATCCTGGCTGGGGTTAGGTACCATCTCATCAACACTTTCAGACTAGCTTCCGAAATATTGGTGTTGAGAATACTCTTGAAGGATCTAGAGCAGGCTATTTGCCATTTGTCTAGATCCCATTCAAATTGAAGATCTGCTTCCAAATTAGTCATATAAGCTGCTTTCTTGTCCGGGAGAGTGAGTGCTTCATAAATGAGTGAGATACTTCTGTAACGATGGCTGACCACACCACTGTTCATAAGACGTGAAGGAAGGCGGGAGAGGTTTCTCTTTCCAGATTTTATGAAGGAAGTTTGATATTTGGTAGAATCTAAAAGTCTCTGTAACGGGAAGTTCTAAGACATTTACTCAATGTCTGTATGTTATTTGACCTTTAGATGTAAAGAAGTGACCTAAAAGGAACAAGCCCTTATCTAGCCACCACTGAAATGCTTTAATGTTTAAACCCGGAGGAAATTCTGGATTGTTAAAGAGGTGAGCTAAAGGTCTGATAGGGGAGACTAAGGACGAGTGCCGTTTTACTTTGTCCCATAGGGCTAATTCATTGGAGAGGGAGGGGGCTAAAATGGGGGGCCTATCTTTGGGATTACACCATAGGAGAAAGTCCAAGGTGTGTCTAGGGGTCGCTTCCCTTTCAATCCGCAGCCAGTCTTGTTTTTCCTGCTTGGAGTATACGGTGGATAGTTGGGCTAATCTGGCTGCCTGAAAATATTTTTCCAGATTTGGGAGACCAACACCCCCCCTCCGCCTGCTTAAGAATAGGGATTGCTGGGGGATCCTATAGCCAGTGTTACCCCAGATGAATTTAAGGATTTTGCCCTGAAAAGAAGACAGATGCTCTTTACGAATAGGGACGGGTAACGAGCGAAAAAGGTAGAGCAGTCTGGGGAGTAACGTCATTTTGACTGAGTTCACTCTCCCCAGCCATGAAATGTTTTGCTTCGACCAAGCAGTTAGGTCTGCCTCAAGTTTATGGAATAAGGGGGGATAATTGGAACTATAAAGGGTTTCATATTTGGACGGTAGGTTAATTCCTAAGTAAGTGATCGAGGAATTACTCCATTTAAATTTAAATTTGGACAACAGTTTGGAGGTAATCTCCGGGGGTAACGAGATATTAAGTGCCTGGGATTTGGAATAATTGACCTGGAGCCCTGATATCATGGAAAACTTCTTAAGAAGCTGGCAAAGCGCAGGAAGCGTCGACCGAGGAGATGTTATGAAAACTAGTAAGTCGTCAGCAAATAGCCCGCATTTGTGTTCCTGATTCCCACAAGAGACCCCTTTAATATCTGAATTGTTTCTAATGGCTGTGGCTAGGGTTTCTATTGCAATGGGGTGAAAAGAAGAGGGGAGAGAGGGCAACCCTGCCTTGTGCCTGTCTTAATTGGAAAAGGGTTAGAGTAAAAGCCTTGTATCTTTATCATAGCTTGCGGTGAGGAATAAAGGGCTCCTATCAGTCCTCGGAATCTATCTCCAAATCCCCAGGACTTTAAAATAGAGAATAGGTAAGTCCACGAAACTGAGTCAAACGCTTTGCGTAAATCTAAAGAAATAAGCATACCCTGTTGGGCTGGACCACCCGGCCAGTTGGATTGGAGAATGGAAACCAAATTAATTGCTCTTCTGATCTAATCAGGTCCCTGACGGGCAGGAATAAAACCCACCTGATCTTTATTGATATATAGGTTGATAAATGTTGCCAGTCTGTTTGCCATGATCTTGGTAAGGATTTTTAGGTCATTATTAATGAGGGAAATAGGACGATAATTGTCAACTTCCTCAGGGTTTTTCTCTGGTTTAGGGATTACCATTATATACGCTGTGTTTAAATGTTTCTCAATGGGGTCACCAGACATTTTTGAGCTAAAAAATCTTAGGATATGCTGAGCTAATGTTTTGGAGAACGCTTTATAATATGAACCTGAGAAGCCATCTGGGCCCGGGGCTGAGCCTGATTTGAGATTTTTGATAACCTCCATCACTTCCTCTTCCGTAACTGCTTTATCCATTAGGTTTCTATGTTCAACTGAGAGGGTAGGAAGGGGGACGTCCTCCAGAAACTTGTGTATGTTATCAACGTTTTCGTCTGTTCCTGGGCTATATAGATCCTCATAGAATCTTTGGAAAGCCCCTAGGACTTTATTGGGGTTAGAAGAGGGGGGGTTACCATCAATCCTAATTTTAGGTATAGAGAGGTGTCTGGCCCTGGGGGAAAGCTTCCTCGCTAGGAGCGAACTCATTTTGTTGTCATGGATATAAAATCTATTTTTGGACCAACGAATGGCCTTCTCTGCCCTAGTTGTGAGAGCCAAACTCAGCTCTAACTTGGCTTTATCCAATTTATCTAAAAGGATACTGGAAGGGTTAGACGTATGCTCAGCTTGAAGCGCTTTGAAGGATACCTCCAGTTTTAAAAGAGCCAATCCTCTTTCCCTTTTAATTCGGGACGCTATTTGAATCAATTTACCTCTAGAAAAGGACTTATGGGCTGCCCAGACTGTTTCTGCAGAGGAACTGTCCGTTACGTTAAAGGTGAAATATTCCTGAAGACATTTGTCAATTTCAGAGATAATAATGGGGTCCGATAAAAGGGACTCGTTGAGTCTCCAGTGCGGATTGGGGAAGAATTTAGCTCTCAGTATAATTTGCATCATCACCAGAGAGTAATCAGAAAGGACTGTATCAAAGATGTGGGCATCTAAAGTGGAAGGAAGAGTGTAGCAGGGAGTGAGTAGATGATCGATCCTCGAGTATGAGCTATGAGGGCTAGAATAGTGTGTAAAGTCCCTTCTAGTGGAATGTTTGTCCCTCCAGACGTCTACTAAATTGTAAGAGTGAAGTAGCTTGGCTATTCTGAGGCTTTCTCTGGAGGGATGTAATAGTTGGCTGCCTAGGGGTCTAGATTTGTCCAAGGATTGGTCAAAAGCGACATTTGAATCACCCCCAAAAATTATATTGCCCTCGAGCATGGGGGAGAGGACTTCTAACATTTTTTGAAAAAAATTAAATTGACCCTTATTTGGAGCATAATAAGAAATGAGGGAAATTGTTTGTTCATCTAGAATACCTTTTACTAGTATATACCTGCTCTCCGGGTCCTTCACTTCGGATGAATATTTAAAATTTAAAATTTTTGAAAAGAGGATCGCTACTCCCTTCGTTTTGTTTTCCCCACTGGCCAGAGAAAATTGAAGGAAGTGAGAGTGAATAAAGTTTGGATTATAACTGGAGGGAAAGTGAGTTTCCTGAAGTAGTATTATATCCAGTTTCAGAGATTTGTAGTGATCTCCAATTTTTTTAAGTTTTATGGGGGAGTTTAGACCCTGAACATTGTGTGTGGCAACCCTTACCGGGCCTCGAGAAGTTTCAGCCATCGTTACTATTGTGTCTAGGGGATGTAAGAAAGAGAGCACTCACCCGCAACTGGAAGCTCTTAGGATTCCCGGAGCCTAGGATATTCTTGCAGTCTGGGCCAGGAGCAACAACCGCCCTAGAAATGATGAGAGGGGGAGAAAGGAGAACGGGGAAGAAGAGGAAAAAGAACAAAATATGCAAACTAAATCTGAGTTTGAATGCTAAGGAGCCCTGAAAAGGGCCATTTTCTCCTACTAAGGGAAGAATGACCAAGGGGGGAGAAAACATAGAGCCCCTTGGGTACCCTTTGAAACAAATCGTCAAGTCTGGTTGTACAAACCAGACAGCCCATCTCCAATCTGCCTTGAACAGACAGGTAGAGAGGGACAGAGGCGCAAGGGGGCCATCGCCCGCCCTGGGGCCTAAAATGAAACAAAAAGGATTATAAACTAAACCCGAGCATAGAACTCAAATATAACGACTTACAGAATTGACTTCCTCTCCCTCCAATAAACTGTGGGGGGAGAGGAGCCACTCATATAAGAAAGAGTCAATATACTAAACCAGTTTTGCCAACTTCTCCCAGTGAGGTAAGAGTTTTAACAGTCTTTTCAAGAGGCCCCTTACAGGGGTCTTCCCGCCCTGAACTAAGGCAGGTGATTGCTTCTCCTGGGGAAGGAGTTTACCTCAAGGCTCTAACCCTGAGGCTGGAAAAATTAAAGGGGGGTGGAGAAGGCTCTGTTTGGAAAACACTTTTATCTTCCTAGGTATTATACCACTAAGAGGGGGCAAAACCCAGAACCAAAAGATATTAGGAGGAGGTAACAGATTACTCTCCTTCCAGAATTATCAGTGATCCAAATAGGAGTTCAAGTCCTGAAAACGAACCATAACCTGAGGACCAACGTTCATCTCGAATGACTCCATGAGGCCGAGAGGATCAATAAGTCCAGGAACAAAAAGGGGTATGGGTCTGAAAAAAGATCCTTTAACCGGGTGACGGGGAGGTGAAATGAGCTCTGGATAGAGCATGGTATGAGGCCAAATCATGGGGGACAGTTTTCTTTAGCTTGTTTTGGTTTGGCTTTCTTCCAAAGAGGCATTCTGGGGCTAGTTGGGGACTGTCTCTTAGAGGATCCTGAGATGTTGGAGGTATCCATACTGGATTCTTGAGATATCAGGTTAAGATGAAGGAAAAGTTTCTCCCCTTCTTGTAGGGAGGAGAAGGCGTATTCCCTTCCTTTGAGGGAAAATTTGACTGCAAACGGAAAGGACCATTTATATTTGATCTCCTTTTCCGTTAAGACTGACAGGAGAGGTTTAAGAGCTCTTCGTTTCTGAATAGTCGAGGGAACGAGGTCAGCAAATATTTGAACCTGATGGCCTTTGCAAAGGATCTTGTCGGTGCTTCGAGATTGTTTCATGATCCCCTCCTTTATGGCGTAAAAGTGTGGTTTGACAATTACATCTCTCGGCGAGCCTTCTTTGCGGGGAGGTCCCAAGGCTCTGTGGGCCCTGTCCAGTTCCAGGCGATGTTTAGGTGTGTCCGGAAGTAAGTTGGAGATCAGGTTATGAATGGCCTCTGGAATATCCTTAATCTCTTCCGGCAGGCCTCTCACTCTGAAATTATATTGTCTGGATCTATTTTCCAAGTCGTCAATTCTAGAAAGGGCCGTCTCCAGTTGATCTTGTAAAGAGCTGATGAGGTCCGAGTTCTGATTTGAGGTTGCTGCGGTAGATTCAAGCTTATTCTCAATCGCTTCAATCCGATTTCCTAACATTTGAAAATCCGATTTAATCTCCCCTGTTATGGTGGCAATCATGTTTGCTAAACCCCTTTCTAGGAGAGCTGAGAATTTATGGTAGAGGTCTTCCACTTGTAAGGATAGGTCATGGTTAGGAGGGTCCAAGGATGCCGGAAGTGGGCTGTTAGGGTCCAACTGTGGAGATGGTATTCCCCCCTGAAACCGCCCTAGTAATGACTCAGTGGAGGAGGGTGAGGGAACAGTGGGAAGGGGCTGCCCACCCTTCATCGCAGGCGTGAAGTTCAATAGAGCTGGAGAAAGCACGGGTCTGGGATCTAAATGACCAGAGGAACCTGGAGTATCAGGTAAAGGTCCCTCTGTGTAGGGGCTCTCTTGACCTCCTGAGGCCATCACTGGGGCCTTGGACCTAAAACCCTTGCGGGGATGCCGATGCAAAAAGTTAGCTAAGGTCTTTTTTGGCTTGGAATTGGTGGACCTTTTCTGGGGTGCCGGTTTGAAATAAGGATGGTCTCCACTTGAGTTTGGTATTGCAGGAGAGTCCACTGACCCTTAATTTGAGGCCTGGCGGGGGGAAAATAAAAGACTCAGGAGAGCGTTGTAGCCTCCCTAAAATAGGGTGCCTGACTTTGGAGAGCCTCAGGGGGGTTCTCAAGTGACTCTGTAGCCCTTAAGGCTAATTTGGGAAAGTTTATAGTCAGATGATGTTAATTGCCATGCTTTAGGCCTATACGGCGGCCATCTTGGAACACTCGGCCGGGTGTAGAGTCTCTAAACAGAAATCGATCACTCAGAACTAGAGCTCCTACCGCCGACCCTTGATCACATCTGGCCCGGGGGGGGGGGGTCCTGGTACAAGCTGGAGGGCTCTTTCTTAGCTTTGTATGGCTGGGGTGGTCCGTAGCTATTAGTAGGCCGCGGCCATCTTGGTACACCCACCTGCAGCAGCCAGGCTTCGGATCCTCATCGCCGATACTGCCTCAACGAACGGGGAATAGCCCCATAGATGCAGGGGGGCTCATGGAAGCTGTGGGCTTAGTGGGCAAGTGTTTTGGCTGCCATTCAGGCTGGCTGTAAGGACCCCAGGTAGACGATGGTGTGGAGCTCCGTTCTAAGCAGCCATCCCGGAGCTCCCGCACATGTGCACTCCCACCTGTGTGCAATTTAATCTCAGTATGCATACAGCTGTTCTGTGAAGCCCTCCGAGGTTTGTTAGAGAACCTTAGTGAACAAACAGCATCATGAAGGCCAAGGAACACACCAGACAGGTCAGGGATAAAGTTGTGGAGAAGTTTCAAGCAGGGTTAGGTTATGAAAAAATCCCAAGCTTTGAACATCTCATGGAGCACTGTTCAATCTATCATCCGAGTATGGCACAGCTGCAAACCTACCAAGGCATGGCCAACCACCTAAACTGACAGGCCAAGCAAGGAGAGAATTAATCGGAAAAGCAGCCAAGAGACCCATGGTAACAAGGTGGGAGAATCTGTCCGCAGGACAACTATTAGTCGTGCACTCCACAAATCTGTCCTTTATGGAAGAGTGACAAGAAGAGAGCCATTGTTGAAAGAAAACCATTAGAAGTCCCATTTGCAGTTTGCAAGAAGCCATGTGGGGGACACAGCAAACATGTGGAAGAAGGTGCTCTGGTCAGAGGAGACCAAAATTGAACTTTTTGGCATAGAAGCAAAACTCTATGTGTGGTGGAAAGCTAACATTGCACATCAACCTGAACACACCATCCCCACCGTGAAACATGGTGGTGGCAGCATCATGTTGTGGAGATGCTTTTCTTCAGCAGGGACAAGGAAGCTGGCCAGAGTTAATGGGAAGATGAATGGAGCCAAATACAGGGCAATCTTAGAAGAAAACCTGTTAGAGATTGCAAAAGACTTGAGACTGAGGCGGAGACAGCAGGACAATGACCCTAAATTACCCATAAAGCCAGAGCTACAATGGATTGGTTTCGATCAAAGCATATTCATGTGTTAGAATGGCCCAGTCAAAGTCTAGATCTAAATCCATTTGAGAATCTGTGGTAAGACTTAAAAAAATTCTGTTCACAGATGCTCTCCATCCAATCTGACAGAGCTTGAGCTATTTTGCTAAGAAGAATGGACAAAAATGTCACTCTCTAGATGTGCAAAGCTGGAGGAGACATACCCAAAAAGACTTGCAGCTGTAATAGCAGAGTAAGGTGGTTCTACAAAGTATTAACTCAGAGGGGCTGAATACAAATGCACGCCACACTTTTCAGATATTTATTTGTAAAAAGTGTTGAAAACCTTTTATCATTTCCATTTCCACTTCACAATTATGTGCCACTTTGTGTTAGTCTATCACATTAAATCCCAATAAAATACATTTACGTTTTTGGTTGTAACACAACAAAATGTGAAAAATTTCAAGGGGTATGAATACTTTTTCAAGCACTGTAGATGATGTAAAATGCTGCATAAAAGTTGTTGGCACTTTATAAATACTAGTAATAAAACTAAAGGAAAACAATGCTCTACTAAAGAAATGTATTTTTGTTTTGGACTTTGTTGCTTTTGCCAAGGCTCACTCATTTCCTGTCTGATACAACGTTGTCATCAGGAAGTGAAGAAAAATTTCTTGAATGAAGCCTCAGTAAAGACCCAGGGGTTCTAACCTCTAAGGCTCCATGCACACTGTAGCTGCTAAACGGACGTTTTTGGGAGTTTGGGCATTTATTTTTTAACAGCCCCTATATGTTATCCTATGTGTCCACGCACACATGAACATTTAATGAGTTTTATCAGCAGTGGAGTGTATGGACTGTTGTCAGAATGCCCTAAAATTGTGTTCAAGAGTTGTTTTTCTGACCAAAAAAACATTGAAAGCTTAAAAACATTCATAGACTCCTGAAAACGCTCAAAAACCAGCGTTTTGGGACGTTTTTGATAAATTGAAAAAAGTGCTCAAAAAATGCTGACGCATAAAAATGCCAGTGCATTAACGCTGATAAAAGCTGAAAGACTTACTACAAAACTACTGACTAGAGTTGAGCGAACCCAGACTGTAAAGTTTGGGTCCGTACCGAACTTTGGGGTGTCCGGGACCCGGACCCGGACTTTTCAAAAAAAGTCCGGGTTCGGGTCCGGGGTTCTGGTAATTTTAATGAGAATTCTTAAAAATGCTGTAAAAAAGTCCAGGAAGGTCCTAGAGGTCTGCAAAAGGAAGGGAAATGGGGGTAAGGGTGGGACAAGTGCCTTACAAAGAAATGGGGACAGGAAAATAACTTTAAATATTTTTTAAAAAATAAAAACATAAAAAAGCAAAAATGGAGGTGAATGGGGATCATCTTCAAACTGTGTCAAAAAAGTATAAATAAGCCGGGAGAACCCATATCACTGTTCTGCAAGATGTGTGTGTCACTTTAAATGAAACCAGGAATAAGTGCACATCTGTGCACGCTCACTAGGCTCGTGAGCGCAGCCGCCGTCATATGACGGCGATTTGCGCTCACGAGCCACCTTGCCGCCGTCAATTGCCGATCGGTGGTCGGCAAGGGGTTAAATAATTTTGCAGAACAGATGTGCACTTATTCACGGTTTCATTTAAAGTGACACACAGACTTTAAAGAATTTTGCAGAACAGATGTGCACTTATTCACGGTTTCATTTAAAGTAACACACAGACTTTAAATAATTTTGCAGAACAGATGTGCACTTATTCACGGTTTCATTTAAAATGACACACAGACTTTAAATAATTTTGCAGAACAGATGTGCACTTATTCACGGTTTCATTTAAAGTGACACACAGACTTTAAATACGTTTGCAGAACAGATGTGCACTTATTCCCGGTTTCATTTAAAGTGACACACACATTTTGCAGAACAGTGATATGGGTTCTCCCGGCTTATTTATACTTTTTTGACACAGTTTGAAGATGATTTTTGAACAGTTCTATGGCCTCTACCGTTAATTAATACTTTTCAGACCCATTTTGAAGATGATCTCCATTTTTGCATTTTTTATGTTTTTATTTTTTTAAAAATATTTAAATTTATTTTCCTGTCCCCATTTCTTTGTAGGTCACTTGTCCCACCCTTACCCCCATTTCCTTCCTTTTGCAGACCTCTAGGACCTTCCAGGAACTATTTTATAACCTTTTTTGTGCCTAAAAGTCTGTGTCCCCATTGATTTCAATGGGGTTCGGGGACAAAGTTTGGGTTCTGTCCGGACCCGAACCCGGACTTTGTCCCGAAGTTCGGCCGAACCAGCAGAACCCGGACTTCTAGAAGTTCGCTCATCTCTACTACTGACATTTTTAGAACATTTTTTTTTAACGGCCAGTGTGCATGGAGCCTAAAGAAGCAGGGGCTCCAACTCTTTACCACACTATGTAATGATAAGAAGAAATGGCTGGACGTACACGTTAATACTGATGAAGTATCTAACAGATAAGAATTTTAACCACTTCCCGACCGCCGTATGCAAAATGAAGGCCGGGAAGTGGCTGAGTTATCCTGACTGGATGTCATATGGCGTCCTCAGGAAAACAGTGTACCGCGCGCCCGCGGGGGGGGGGGGGGGCGCAGTGCGGCGATCTGGCCTTCCCCGATCAGGGTAAACAGCCGATAAAATCGGCTGTTTACCAAGTGATCGGCTGTGTCAAAACACAGCCGGTCACTTCAGAGGACGAGATGCAGGAGCGTGCATGAAGCGCGCTCCTGTAGAAATGCACGTCGGCAATCGGGGAGAGCGGGTGTCCCTTGGACACAGCGCTTTCCCGATCAAGGTAAACAGCCAATGAAATTGGCTGTTTACTACATGACCGGCTGTGTCAAATCACAGCCGGTCACAAATGTAAACACAGACCTGCAGTTACTATCTGATCTCTGCATCTCCTCACACCGATCGTGTGAGGAGAAGGGATCAGTGAGTAACTGTCAGTGTCTTGTCAGTCAGTTTACTGTCTCCAACACAGCACACAGCCCCCCCCAATAAAAGAGAATCTGTCACCAGGAACTGTCACAGCCCATCAGGATCTGTCACAGCCCGTCAGGATCTTTTACAGCCCGTCAAGATCTGTTACAGCCTGTCAGGATCTGTTACAGGCCATCAGGATCTGTTACAGCCCTTCAGGATCTGTTACAGCCCGTCAGGATCTGTTACAGCCCATCAGGATCTGTTACAACCCGTCAGGATCTGTTACAGCCTGTCAGGATCTGTTACAGCCCGTCAGGATCTGTTACAGCCCGTCAGGATCTGTTACAGCCCCTCTGTCACAGGCCGTTAGCTGTCAGCATCTGTCACAGCCCGTCAGCATCCGTCACAGCCCGTCAGCATCTGTCACAGCCCGTCAGCATCTGTCACAGCCCGTCACAGCCCGTCAGCATCTGTCACAGCCCGTCAGCATCCATCACAGCCCGTCAGCATCCATCACAGCCCGTCAGCATCTGTCACAGCCCATCAGCCTGTCAGAATCTGTCACAGCCCATTAGTAACAGCCCATCAGCATCTGTCACAGCCAGTCAGTCACAGCCCAGGTCACAGGCCCAATAACAGTACTCTCATAAAAACATTGCACAGGCCCGCCATCATGTCTGAGAGAGTGTACACACCCGAGGAGGCATATGAGATCCTCGCTATGTCGGATGATTAGAGCAGCGGGGAGCTCCTATCATTCGATTCTGGTTCAGAATATGATCCAGTGGAGTGTAGCGGATCGGAGACCGAATCAAAGGAGGAAACCTCAAGAATGAGAAGATCAGGCCGAATATCTGAAGACCTGCCTTCCACCAGCAGTGCCAGACCCCAGGAATTGGAGCCCAGTACTACTTCCACCAGCAGCGCAGTTCAAGCAGTACAAACCAAACAAGAGAGCCAGGTATGGGATAAAAATGTACAAACTGTGTGAGCAAACCACCGGCTATGTATACTCATTCAGAATCTATGAAGGAAAAGACTCCCAGCTCCAGCCCCCTGATTGCCCTGCATATATTGGAACCAGTGGAAAGATAGTCTGGGACCTGGCATACCCCCTGTTTGGAAAAGGCTACCATTTATACATCGATAATTATTATACCAGCCTGCCCCTATTTCACCACCTTTACAACAAAGACACCCTGGCCTGCGGCACCTTAAAAAAAAAAAACCAAAGGGATTCCCACAAAATTTATTGACCCAACAGCTAAAAAAAGGAGAGCATGCCTTCATGAGAAATGAGGAAGTGTTGGCGATGAAGTGGAGGGACAAGAAAGAGGTTCTTATGCTCTCTACCATCCACAATGACACCGTGGTGGAGGTTCAGAGACAACGGCGCACCGTTTTAAAGCCTCGATGTGTCCAGGACTATAACATGCTCACGGGGGGGGTAGATTTAAATGACCAAATGATGCAGCCCTATATGTCAAACAGAAAGTCACGTTTTTGGTATAAGAAGATGGCGTTTCAACTTTTTCATATGGCCCTTTACAATTCCTATGTCTGCTTCCAAAAAGCATCCCAAGACCCATCCAACACCTACGTCAAATACATTGAAGACCTTCTCATTGCCCTCATTTACAAACAAGGACCCGTACCAGAAATCATTCGCTCTGATTGTGTGAGCCAGCTTCATGAGCAACATTTTCCCTACAACCCCCCCCCCCATAGAATCCGGAAGAAGACGCCAGAAGAAATGTCGTATTTGCAGCAAAAGAGGAATTAGAAGAGATACAAGTGTCTATTGCCCCGATTGTCCCTCCCAACCTGGCCTGTGCATTGGAGACTGTTTCAAAATTTATCACACATCTGTCCGATATTAGTTCCCCTTATTTTTAAGATTGTAATTTCCCCGTTTCAACCTTTTGCTACCACATTTTTGCCTTCCATGTTAACTGACCCTGGCCTGTTTACCAACGATGTATTTGCCTGCCATTTTAAACCGTGTTTTTGACTACCATGTGGACCGACCTCAGCCTGTTTACCGATTATGTCTTTGCCTGCCGTTTTAAACCACATTTCTGACATCTACGTGCACCAACCTTGGCCTGTTAATTGACCATGTCTTTTGCCTGCCACTTGGACTGATCTTTCGCCCTTCTACTTTAGTAGACAGGGGTCTCACATATGTGAGGGGCTCCAGAAAAAGCGTTTGGGGTGTAGAAAACAATTTTTTTGTTTTCTGTGTTCCCAGAACAGGGTCTGGTTTCCCGGAGGCTTCAAAGCGTTGGGTGGGAGAAGCCTCTACCCCTGTCCCCCTGGCCCTAAGCTTGATGGTCCTTCCTGCTGCCTGGACCAATACTTTTGGCTATGCTGACCATATTGCTGCCTGTAGTGACCCAGGACTTTATGGACCATGTTTCTTCCTGCTGCCTGGAACAATACTTTGGCTGTGCTGACCATATTGCTGCTGTAATAACCCAGGACTTTCTGGACCATGTTTCTTCCTGCTGCCTGGACCAATACTTTGGCTGTGCTGACCATGTTGCTGCCTGTAATGACCGAGGACTTTCTGGACCATGTTTCTTCCTGCTGCCTGGACCAATACTTTGGCTGTGCCGACCATATTGCTGCCTGTAATGACCCAGGACTATACTTTGGCTGTGCTGACAATATTGCTGCCTGTAATGACCCAGGACTATCTGGACCATGCTTCTTCCTGATGCCTGGGCCAATACTTTGGCTGTGCTGACCATGTTGCTGCCTGTAATGACCCAGGACTTTTCAGACCATGTTTCTTCCTGCTGCCTGGACCAATACATTGGCTGTGTTGACCATATCTATGCCTGCTACCTCTACTGACTATGGACAGTATTTCTGCGTGGATGTCTCTGCCTGCTAGCCTGGAACAATGCTTTGGCTGTGCTTTGGCTGTGCCGACAGTATCTCTACCTGTACGAACTATGGACAGTATTCCTGCCTGCTGCCTGGACAATTGCTTTTGCTGTCGCTGACCACATCCCTGCCTGCTGCCTGGACTGATTGCTCTCCTCTGTGGACCAGTGCACTACATAACGACAGGTAATCTTTTGTTATTTAGTATGTACATGCTATGTGTTAGAAATATGAAGGGCCTTCAAAATGTGATCAGTAGTCAGAAAATGATATGTGTAATTTATGCTTTTAAAATGCCTGAGGGTGCTACATCAATGTTGGGCCTCTGTATGTGGCCAGGCTGTGTAAAAGTCTCACACATGTGGTATCGCCATACTCAGGAGGAGTAGCAGAATGTGTTCTGAGGTGCCATTTTTGCTATGTACATGCTATGTGATAAAAATATCTTATAAATGGACAACTTTGTGTAAAAAAAATGCGTTTTCATTTTTTTTCCACATTTTCCAAAAACTTCTGGAAAAAAATGAACCATTCAAAAGACTCATTATGCCTTATAGATTATACGTTGGGGTGTTAGCTTTCCAAAATGGGGTCATTTTGTTGGTTATTCCATTGTCCTGGTGCTCCAGGGCCTTCAAAAGTGCAACAGGTAGTTGAGAAATGTGATGTGCAATTTATGCTTGTAGAAAAAACTCACCATGCCTCTTACTAAATACCTTGGAATGTCTACTTTCTAAAAAGGGGTCATTTGGGGGGTATTTGTACTTTCCTTACTTGTTAGGGTTTCAAGAATTGAGATAGGCCGTCAGTACTTCAGGTGTGATCAGATGTGATCAATTTTCAGTGATTTGCACCATAGCTTGTAGACTCTATAACTTTCACACAGACTAAATTATATACACTAATTTGGGTTATTTTTACCAAAGATATGTAGCAGTATACATTTTGGCCCAAATTTATGAAGAAAAATTATTCTTTTGCAAAATTTTACAGTAGAAACTAAAAAAAGTGTTTTTTTTTCGAAATTTTCGCTGTTTTTTCACTTATATCGCAAAAAATAAAAACGCATCGGGGACTAAATACCACCAAAAGAAAGCTCTATTTGTGAGAAAAATATTATAAAAATTTTGTTTGGATACAATGTAGCATGGCTGAGTAATTGTCACTCAAAGTGTGAGAGCACTGAAAGCTGAAAATTGGTCTGGTAGGGAAGGGTTCTAAGTGCATAGTATTGAAGTGGTTATACAATATAGCTCTTTATTAGAAATAGGACATCAATAATATTAAGCAATTGAAGAGACTTATGTAAAATGTGAATCCTTTTCAATAGTTTCCATTTTGTTAAAATACCTGCAATATGATGAAGAATATCCACTGCTGAGAGTGGTAGAGATATTTCTAGAACTTGGTTCCACTGCAGGAGATTAGGGATGGGCCGAACACCCCCTGGTTTGGTTCGCACCAGAACATTCGAACAGACGAACACTGTTAAAGTCTATGGGACCCAAACAAGAAAAATCAAAAGTGCTAATTTTAAAGGCTTATATGCAAGTTATTGCCATAAAAAGTGTATGGGGACCTGGGTCCTGCCCTAGGGGTCATGTATCAATGCAAAAAAAGTTTTTAAATTGATTGTTTTTTCAGGAGCAGTGATTTTAATAATGCTTAAAATGAAAAAAATTAAAAATTCCTTTAAATAATGTGCCCGGGGGGTCCCCTTAGTTTGCCTGTAAAATAGCGCACCTCTGTGATGTTTGGAACATAGCCAGAGCAAAATGACATTTCCAAAGGAAAAATTGTCATTTAAAATTGCGACTGTAAAGTATTGCCAGTTCCCGGCAATATACAAAAAAAATCACTGAAAAATTTTGCGTGGGGTCCCCCCCCCAGTCCATACCTGGTCCTACGGGTTTAGTATGGATTTTAAGGGGAACCCCGTGCCAAATTTTTTTAAAAAATTGACATGGGGTCCCCCCTAAAATTCATACCAGACCCTTATCCGAGCATGCAACCTGGCCGGCCAGGATAAGGGGGGACGAGCGAGCACCCCCCTCCTGAACCGTACCAGGCTGCATGCCCTCAACATGGGGGGTATGGGTGCTGTGTGGCTCTGTGCCCCCCATCCCAAAGCCTCTTCCCCAAAACCTTGGGCTGTGGTTGTGGGGGTTTGTGGGCAGGGGGGCTTATCGGAATCTGGAAGCCGCCTTTAATAAGGGGGCCCCCAGATCCCTACCCCCCCATGTGAATTAGTATCGGGTACATCGTACCCCTGCTAATTCATCAAAAAGTGTCAAAAAAAGAAAAAAAACACAGGAGACAATTGGAGAAAAGTCCTTTATTAAAAAAGAAAAAAAATAAGTGTCCCCGTTGAAATCCATTGTCAATCGCGGCGAGCGATGGACCTGAAAAAAAAAATGCAACAGCTCCTCCTCCATGGGAGGGCTCCCACCAACTGAGCTCTGTTTCTTATGACAGTTTACTTATATGGAAGGGCGGAGCTACCCAGTGATGTAAGCTCATGACGTCAGAAGGGGCGGGGCAGCTAGCTTACGTCACCGGGTAGCCCCGTCCTGCCATATAAATAAAGTGTCAAAGCAAACAGCGTGCAGACGGCGGGAGCCCTCCCACTGGGGAGGAGCTGTGCACGCCGTCTGCACGCAATGCATTATGGAGCGCTCCACGCCGGCGAAGTCGATGCGAATGCCCCATAATGTTCTAATTACATTCGACTTGAACCGCAGGCCCATCCCTACAGGAGATAATGTTTTGGTTATACGACAGTATATTCTCTCCATCTTGTATTATTATTAGCTGGGGTCTGGGGGGGACTAGTCAGTCAGTGTCTACTGAGACCAATCTTTAAATGGTGGGACCATAAGAGCAGAATTTTTTAGGCTGTTCCTTTGGGGCAAAAACATGCTTTTAAAGTGTTATTAAACCCACAACAGTACATTCAGCCTGTTTATGCAGTAACATATGCTTGTTATAATCACGGTGGCACCTAAGGGGTTAATTGTGTGCATTGTGTAAAAAGGCTGTTTGATCCTGTCTTATTCGAACCTCCCCTTATTCCACAGTCCCTAATCCATCTTCTGATCCTCCTGATACAGAGCCTTGGGGGCTCTCTGACATGCTCGGTTTGATGTGTATTGCTAGAGAACTATATTTTTTTTTGGGGGGAGGGTGCATGTGATCAGCACAGGGCCAATCAGCACTGTCCAGGCAGAGGGTCATGGGTCATGCAGTCTCATAGGACAGTCAAAAGAGAGTGAAAACTCCTCCTACAAGCTTTAACCAGTGCTCAGCCAGACACTAATAGAAGTCACAAGACTGCTATATAATGCTAATGAGAAAGTTTAGTAGTAGCAGTTTATATTTATTTATAGTGAATGCAGGGTCCTGGGTTTAGTAATACTTTAACCTACATGTGCTAACCTGCTACATTTACATGCCTGGAGACCCCATGTGTTGTATTTTAAAGGTGCCTGGCTGTATGCATGCTACTTTTTCTTTAGGAAAATCAAAATATACTCTCCTTTTTATTTATATAAAACATTTTATACAGGTGCCCTTCAACAAACCACCTCTGAATTATACAATATAATTCCACTAGGTGTGGATCCTACACAACAGAGATACACAAATAACACAAACACGTGCAAAATATATACAGTGCCTTGAAATAGTATTCATACCCCTTGAAATATTCCACATTTTGTCATGTTACAACCAAAAATGTAAATGTATTTTATTGGGATTTTATGTGATAGACCAACACAAAGTGGCACATAATTGTGAAGTGGATGGAAAATGATAAATGGTTTTCAACATTTTTGACAAATAAATATCTGAAAAGTGTGGGGTGCATTTGTATTCAGCCCCCTTTACTCTGACACGCCTAACTAAAATCGAGTGGAACCAATTGCCTTCAGAAGTCATCTATTTAGTAAATAGAGTCCACCTGTGTGTAATTTAATCTCAGTATGAATACAGCTGTTCTGTGAAGCCCTTAGAGGTTTGTTAGAGAACCTTTGTGAACAAACAGCATCATGAAAGCTAAAATCAATCCGCACAGTCTCATTTCCCCCGACTTATGTTTACGTGGGGTGTGAAAAGTCTATAAATAAACAGTTTTTACAACTTTTGGTAAATAGTAAAAGGTAGGTGAAGTGTTAATACACGGTGAAACACAACCAGATAGTGTATTTTAGGGTTATTTTATGTAAATGTAAAAACCAACATTGTACTGTTTTACACCTTATAAAGTTCCCCATACTTATGATAAAGTTCCGTGACATATATAAAACGTGCACAAACACAATAAACACATAGAGACAACACATCCTAGGTGTGGAT
>BLSH010517170.1:138547-159758 GCA_018402905.1 Glandirana rugosa | reverse complement strand
TGCTATCTGTCCTCAGAGCAACAGCACAGACAGCAGTAGTAAAGTAATCTATCTCAGGATGCAGGATCAGGTCTTAAAATGGCTAAAATCTGTCCCTCACGCCGTCAGCTACCTTTCCCTATACTAACCCAAGGAGCATGTGACTGCAGCACTGTGACTCCAGCTTATAAAGAGGCTGGGTCACATGATGCACCGGCCAATCACAGCCATGCCATTAGTAGGCATGGCTGTGATGGCTTCTAAGGGCAAACCAGTGAAACGCTTGTTGATTGGCTGCCCTGCAGCTTCTCAACACGTGGAGTAAAATAGCAGAACCCCGGACCGAACCCGAACGATTTTTGAAATGTCCGGGTCCGGGTCCGTGCCACGGACACCCGAAAGTTCGGTACGGACCCGAACGTTACAGTCCGGGTTCGCTCAACACTAGTTGTAACATGACAAAATGTGGAAAATATCAAGGGGTATGAATACTCTTTCAAGGCACTGTATATATATATATATATATATATATATATATATATATTGTTATAATATAAAATATGAAGTTGTTTAAAAAAAATAGATACCCAGTATGTCAAGCTTTAAAATTGCGCGTGCCTGTGAAATGCCACTACTGCCACTGATGTTTACCCTACATTAGTGGCCACAAAATGGTTAATTGATGGAACAGGCAGTCTACACCTCAGAAAACAAATACTCAAGAGTTGCAAGAGATATCAAAAACAGCACTGGTATTTACAGCTTACAAAATGTGCTGCAGTTTCAGCCTTTTTGTCATCTTTAAAATATTTGAAGACAGAGTTAATGCCCTCGAGTATAGCCAGAAGGAATGAAAGACCTATTGTAATCACAAAGACAAATCTAAAAATGAGAAAAAAAAAACTTGCCCTTATAAAGAAAGCACAAAATGACTTTGATAATACAACTCACTGAAATAATCTAAAGACTGTAGAGATTCTGGAATCAGTGACTGAGCAACAAGTAAAAACAGTGGTCTTCTTCAACACAACTTTTAATCAGCTAAAGCAAGAACTTTGCTTAAATACACACAATACGATTTTGCATTCATGTAAAAAGGAAACATTTAACTTAGGCACATAATATTACAATGGCATTCTTCACCTACATGAAAACATTTATATTCTCCATAGCTTAGGGATAAGGAAGCAACTCTCAAATAGGTACTTTGCACAATTAAGATCAAAAACACCTCTCTTGTAAGCTTGTGAGATTAGGCTATATTTTAATTTATTGCATCAAGCCCATCATGCCCTTCAAAAAATATGAAAAATAATGATGCTTTTGGACAAGCACAGAAGGTGAGAACATGGTACAACCACAGCCTGCCAAGTGCTAGGGGCTACAATAACAAATCAGAGAACTGGTGCACAAAAGAGACTGACCCTATGGTCAGTCCCATGCTTTAAAGTTCCATGACCTAGGGGAGGCTTTTTGGTATTATGAATTAGCATCAGAGGATATAGATCTTTGCAGACAGTTTTGCAGGATTGCACTAATGAAAGATTATTGGAATACATTCAGGTGGCGCATACCTTGGTTGATAAGACCAGATTATAATTCAGAGAAATACAGTTTTAGGTTCAGGTTTGTTCTGAATTAGCTTTGCCTGCTGTATCCCATGGCCATGCTGATTTCACTCCTCCGTTTAGTATGCCTCAGGTTGAGTCTATGGTATGGTTGTGGGAAGATGACACAGTATACTTCTTTGAGCACTACTTGTTTACAACAAGTGCTGTTAGATGTTATCACTGCTGTGCACTCAGCAATGGAAATGTAAACTAAACTTTTTTCAGCATCTGCTCCAAACCTGGTCAGACATACTATCCCCAGTTTCAGTTTATTCACATCAAGAATCCCTTTATTTGTTACCCGTAGCAAACACAGCCGCTAGTAAGTGCTCTTTACCTCCTGGATACCAGCACCAGGCTTTCATTAACAGCACTCTTCCTACAGCTCTATTACTCATGGCATCCTCTCAGACATCGTCTTCTGCTATCTTTTCCTCTATGCTCCCCAGTACTGTTATTACAGAAAAATCTATTGCCTTTCTTAAAGATCCACAATGTGCTTCATTATATGTTGTTAACTCCTGCCTTCCCCTGACAGATTCTTTTACAAGGTAACTCCACTTTCATGGAAAAAATAGCAAATAAAAAATAGTATTGCATATACAATTGCTACACAAGCCATATTGTAATAGAATGTTCTTAAAAATTACCTTTCCTTTTCAATCTGCAGCTCTGTAATTTTCTATAAAATCCAATGTAAAATGGCAGCCTGGAGATGTTCCATATGCTATATTCCGAATGCCTCCAGGTTGCCAGAAATTTCGTTTATTGCCTGTGATTGGCAGAAATCTGCACAAAGGTACAAGTCAGATTTTAGGCATCCTCTGCAACAAAAAATGTATTTTTGGTGAGATACTCCCACAGGGCTGATCCTTCTAAAGGGATACAGGCCTGCATTATCCTCATTAGAACTCTGCAAGTGCATCAGCTGATTAATAATGAAAAAGTTACCACCTCAACAAAAGTCAAGCTACTTTTAAGCATCTGCATGTCCAGATTTAGAATGACCTGGTCAAATTTACTGTCCTTATTCTGAGCCCAATATTCTTGCAAATGAAGACTTTAGGTATAGTGCTCTCTCCCCTTAAATCTGTCTGGATGAAAACCCTTCCGATTATATAAGTATACATAGCTGGGCCTGGCACTGCTTATTGGGAATTCTGGGATATTCTAATCTGTTTTTTGCTTCCTCTCCAATGTTCATTGATTCTGTCAATTCCATAAAATGTCATTACCGATGGGTCTCTCCCATCGGTAGACATTTTAAGGAGGCACATGGGAGACATTTGACATTTTAATGGAATTGATTGGCATAAATCAAACTAATGTGGTGAATGTGCTGACACTCGGTCCACCTCTATGGGCAGTATATAAGATGTGAGTCTATGGAGTGTGGCAATGCCTCAGTAGACGTTGATGACGAAACGCGTAAGACAGAGCTAGACACACGTGATTACTTCACTTCCAGTTTTGGATAATTGGCCAGTGGAATGCATCTTACTCAACCCCCACCGAGCCGTTCCCATTACAGAAATCGCTTCATCATTAAGCGACAATTGGATTTTACTATTGGATCTTTGTATATACATATTTTATCAGATAAATAAAGAGAACACCTTTTAAAAAGGATCATGCTATGGATTTTATGTGTATCTTCCCCCCTGCTTCTGGACACTAATCCAAACAGCTTAGGACTACAGGGAACACCGCAATCTGAGTATCCAGGAGACCCCTAGGACTACCAAACAGGCATCTAGGTGTTTTTTCCCTGCAGGGGTGACGCCGTTTGGTAAGTGGGGTATCCACAGGGGAGCGCGTTTGACTCGCACCGGAGATAGACCACCCATTATCTGCAATAAGGAACAGGATCTGTGTTTACTTAGAAACTGTGGAAAGCACTTATACCGCAAGAAGATTTCACAAATACTTTTGGAGCACTGTGCACTTTTCATTATACCATACCTTATATTCTATATTCTATAACCATTTTTTACATTTTTTTATAATTTATAATTTATTTAATTTCTATTGGACATCTGTCATCATATTTGTAAAAAATAGAGAATATCACACTTTATATGAGCACTTATAGACACATATACTGTGTACTAAAGGGATATTGCACTTGTTATATGTTTACATCATATCGCACTAGCACTTGTATATGACAGTACTGATAATTAAGGAGATCACTACATAGACCATATGGTATATTGTATGCTATTTAGAGATTAACACTCATCATTATCCTGGTGTATTAACCTCATATGCACTTGCTCATTTATGTTACATAGAGCTGCAGGCCTCATATTCACATCTTCTTTAATATATTTCACATTGGTACAGTTACATATTTTTAGATCATTATTAGCAGGGCACTAGACCGAATCAGTGGCGTCCATATTCACTTTCCCAATAAGCAGTGCCAGGCCCAGCTATATATACTTATTGCTTACTAGCTCCTCCCCAGGAGGGTTTTTTTTGGGCTGCAGCAAGCTTACAAATAAATCAAAAGCGCGGTGGCCACTTATTACTTTCCCTTCTGATGATATATTTACCTAAAATTCTCTACTTTCTAAAAGCTTCCTCTTCCTTTGAAAGAATGTATTTCAAGTACTTGATGTTTTCAAGTACTTGATATTTCAAGCCTCCTCTTTTATCTGAAATAAAATGTAAACCTGTAAAGCATAACAGGCGCTCCATTCTGTGGTAGTGGATGGTGGATTGCCCAGAAGTGATTTTGATAACTATCTATCACAGCTCTCATATGTATGTGATTGGATGAATCTTAAAAATCCCTCTGCCTCCACAGCACCATATATTGTATGTATTTTGGTCAAAACATATGGTAGGTTGTTTTACATGACGCTTCAATATGCAATAAAATATATTTCCTCAATCCCTTTGTTTGCCTTGGCAGAAGATGAAGTCAGTTTTGCCACAAATGACTTTGACCAATAAATTGGACAGGGAGGGGTTTGTCTAGGAAATGTTAGATTGTTAGATTCAGTTTTATTTAAGCTGCAGAGCTGTAAAATTATGATTTTTTTTGTGTATATGGCACATAGGATTTTTTTCCCTTAGTGCCTTATTTTTTTTTGGGGATAAGGCCTGCCCTACCTTTTTTAGGATGTTGTTAGACATAGGCAGGGTGGGCATTGGGGATGTGTTTGTTAAATCTCTTGTTATATGTTTGTACACGCTATACTCTTTGATCAATTCCGAGACTGGATTCCCCAGAGGCTTGCTGATCTTGAGATGAACTCTTTATTACATAATTTTAAGTTTCACTGGCATTTCTTTTTTTTGTTTTTGATGGCGAGACGTGATCAAGAGGTTTTTCAATTCTATCATGGAATATTCACGGTTTCAATTCAAAATTTAAGAGAGCATTACTTTTTCAATATTTAAAGTCCCACTCTCCGCAAATGGTACTACTTCAAGAAACACATCTCACGGGTAACTAGCTTCTAACACTTAAGAAGCCTTGGGTCCAGAAGGCCTTTCACACTGCATACTCTACCTTTTCTAGAGGAGTATCAATATTAGTTAGTAAATCTCTGCCATGTGTGGTGGAGCATGTCTTTTGAGATACTCAAGGTAAATATGTTTTAGTTATATTTAAGTTGTGGGGTCAGAGATATATAATCGTTAATGTGTATATTCCTCCTCCTTTTTCCGGTACCAAACTATTTTTTTTTTTTTTCCGTTCAAAAACTTTTATTTTGCTAAGTGTCAGTACAATACACTCAACAGCATAAAGGAATATCGTGTGACATACAAAAAAAAGGGGGGATCAGATAATGTAAACCACAGTTGCAGAGGATCACAGCGTATATTGTCATGTTTATTTGGCTAGGCAGCCGATATTCAGTAACATCCATTATTTACTTATCACGTACATGCTCTGTCTGGTTCTTCAGGTCTTCTCATCCAGTATGCCAAGGGGGTTGCTGATATACCTGAAGACTCTAGACTGTGGTTGGAAAAGGGGGTGAGCTATTCCCTTAATTGTATGTGAGGCCGGGACATAGAAGCTGCTGTGGCCTTTATTTTTTAAAGAAGTTTGTGTTTGTTGAAAGAGGAGAGTGGGCCTTTAAACGGTGCTTTGTCTGTCTTATAAGGGGAGTTGTAAGCAGTGAGACGCGGCTACGTACGGTTACATCCACTGGGTCCTATTTTGTATGGGGCTGTGTTTAAGAGCATGCAGAGAGTGATTTCACAGGATAGGGAGTGGGCGTAGGAGGGGAGGGTTAAGGAAGTTAGGGACATAGGGAAGGGGGGGACCAAACTATCATTTATGGGAGATTTTAATGCTATAATCGACTCTGTTTTAGGCAGGCTGTCTGTAAACTGTATTGAGGAATTCTCCTGGAATACCAATCCACCTGAGCAGGCAGGTGCACGGGCACCAGAAAAGCCATTTAAACTGGACAGCACCATGCCGGTGATGTCCGTTCTACAACGTTTAGTGTACCTGGGATTCTTGTTTACCTGTTACCTGTTTCTGTGACCCAGCTTGCCTTGACCCTGATTGATCTCTGCCTGCACCGACCCCGGCTTTCCATGACCATTCTCTTGCCTGCTCCTTTGTAACTCTGCGGCCAGCCTGTTGATGAACTTTGCCTGTACCCTACTATTCTCCTGCCTGCTCCCCCTGTACTGCACCGCCTGCCTGTTGCCGACCCAGCCTGTACCACCATTCTCCCAACTAGCACGAGACCAGAGGAACCACTTCAGTTGTCACCGTTGACCCGCTCAACCCCCATGCCATCATCACTCCTGAACCACCTGTCTACTCTACCAGGGGTTCTTGAATCAGGGTCGCAAGAGCGGTTACCCGTGCATAAGTCAGACTACACCACCAGACATGTGACACAGGCCAACTGTTTTCAAGAAATCTTCCCTCACGGATATCTCTGTCCTGGCCCAGGTAGCAGGCCTAGTGGAGGTTTGGCAATGGAAAAATCCTCTAACTAGATCTTATACTTGTTTTTATACCTCACACAAGACTGCATCTCGTATAGATTTAGCTTTTGGTAACCCTGCTCTTTTAGTTGATGTGGTAGATGCCAAATATCTGCCCAGCGGACTATATGACCATGCCCCATTGGCTCTTACATTACTTCTTCCTCATCATCATAATGCATCACAGTGGAGATTAGGAACACAATGGCTTACACGTCCTGATTTGGCTGGGAAAATTCCTCCTTTAATTAGGGAATATTGGGAGTTTAATACAGGGTCCTCTACCCCAGCAAATACATGGGATGCATTTAAGGCATATATTAGAGGACCAATATATATCAGCTATAAAAGCCGTCAGTAGAGCTCAGCGGGCAGACAGAGTTTTTTCTGCAGGCCTGGGTAGAAGAGAGATAAGCCCAATATATGGGAGATCCCTCTGAAACCAATTATACTGCTTTGCTTCATGCAAAGAGATCTTTACATTTGCATATGATTGAAACTATGAGGATAGTACAATATAAAAACAAGCAGAGGGTTTTTGAGCAAGGTGATTGTAATGGTAGCTTTCTGGCAAGGATAGTTCAACATGAACACCCTATAATTCTGATCCTCGAAATACGAACTTCTTCGGGTGATGCGGTGTCCACACAGACTAACATTTTAAAGGCCTTCCGATCATTTCACCAGACACTATACGCATCACAGCTGCCTCCAGATTTCCGGCCCAAGTAGCTCTTGCTTGGCTATCTGATACAGAGAGGGAGGCTCTAACACAACCTATAACAGCTGAAGAGGTTATTAGGACCATCAGAACTTTCCTTACGGGGATGTCGCCGGGACCCGATGACCTCCCAATAGAATTCTACAGGGCCCATGGAGACTTGCTTGCTCCCCTTCTGGCTTCTCTATTTACAAAGTTTGACAGAGGGGACTCTGCTGGATTCAACGAGCCAAGCTCATATAACTCTTATATATAAACTATCAAAAGACCCATTACTGTATTCCTCCTATAGACCTATTGCTCTTTTAAACGCAGACTGTAAGATATTGACAAAACCTATTACTTGAAGATTGCAGCTTTTATGGCCTACAATCATAGACCTGGATCAAACGGGGTTTATGGCCGGTATATCTACCGATATAAATCTGCGTAGACAATATACTAACATTAATGTTTCACATACTAATATGGGTTCTAAGGTGGTGGCTTCCCTGGATATAGAGAAGGCCTTTGACACTGTCGAATGGCCTTTACTTTGTGAAGTACTGCGTAGAATGGGCTTTCCATTAATTTTCATTAAGTGGTTACAGGTTTTATAAAAACATCCTATAGCTATGGTGAAATTGGGCGGAGGTTTACCATCTTCTTTCTCCCTATCTAGGGGTACCCAGTAGGGTTGTCCCCTGTCTCCAGCTTTGTTTTTAATAGCTATGGAGCCCGTGGCAGAGGCACTACTTACCTCATTGAATATTAAGGGGTTACGAATTGGTTGGCTTGAGGAGAGGGTAGCTCTTTATGCGGATGATCTTCTCCTGTTTCTTAACCACTTACCAACTGGGCCCTTTTTTTACATTTGTTGGTGACTAGCTAAAAACAGTTTTTTTTGCTAAAAAATTACTTAGAACCCCCAAACAATATATATCTTTTTTCAAACACCCTAGAGAATAAAATGGCGCAGCGGTCTTTCAAGCACGATTTTTTTGGAAAGATTTAACTTTTTTGAGTTAAAAAATAAGACAACAGTAAAGTTAGCCCAATTTTTTTGTATATTATGAAAAAGGATGTTACGCTGAGTAAATAGATACCATACATGACGTGGTTGAAAATTTTGCACGCTCGCGGAATGGCGACAAAGTCCGGTACTTAAAAATATCCATAGGCGACGCTTTAAAATTTTTTATCGGTTACCAGGTTAGAGGTGCAGAGGAGGTCTTTTGCTAGAATTATTGCTCACACTCTGGCGATCGCGGCATCTGATTTGGCACTTCAGTGGGTAGATAACTTTAAATATCTGGGGGTAACAATCTCCAGACAGACATCAGACTTTATGTCTCGGAATCTGAATCCTCTTTTGGAGGACACTCAAATGAAATTAAGGGCATGGAAGTCATTGCCGTTGTCATTATTGGGTCAAATTAATCTTTTGAAAATGAAAATAATCCCAAAATGTTTGTATCTGTATAGACACTCCCCACAATGGATCCCAAGATCCTTTTTCGTGAAACTTAACCAGATGTTCTCCTCTTTCATATGGGGGGAAAAATGCCTAGGTACAAGTTAGCAACTCTTATGCTCCCTTGTAATAGGGGTGGTTTAGCATTTCCAGATTTACACAAATACTTTTTAGCTACACAGCTTGTTAGTTTCATGGTGGTTATACACTGAACTTTCTAATCCCTCTATTATATATTAAAGGCTGCAGTGGTAGAATCCACTGAGGCTCTCAAATTCCTTATATTTAGAGGTCGTTGGGCACCATATCATTTGACCGCCCCTATGTTCACTACAATACGGGCCTGCTTTAGGTGTGAGCATTATCCCAGGATGGCAGTTTCTCCTAATGCACCTCTATGGTTTAACTCTACTCTCCAAAAGTTCCATAAATTACCAGATCCTGCTGCATGGACTAGGCATGGGGTTAGGTTGGTTTCTCAGGTGATTGTAGAAAACATCTATCCACCTTTTTTCAACTTAAGACAGCATTTTATATACCTGGCTCTTATTTCCTGAGATATTTTCAGCTTTCTCATGCCTTCCATGCACAATTTTCACAGGAGGACCTGTTGATTGAACAGTCCGCTCTGGAGGTTGTGCTTCAGATGAATTGTTCTGAGAAGCCTACCTCCAGACTATATACTCACCTTATTTCAGCTTCTTTGGGCTTAGAGGGACTTAGGTTGAAATGGTTGTGGGATATACCAGAGTTGGAAGGTCAGGATTGGGATGATGTGTGGGAATTGCCTTTTAACTGTTTGGTGTCCTTGAGAGATCGATTGGTTCAATTTAAATTGGTGCATAGAGCCTATTTTATACCACACCACCTGCACATGATGGCGATGTTTTGGCAGCTTTGGGGGATTTCCTGCATATCTTCTGGACTTGTAGATACATATTTTTTTGGACAGAGGTGGTAACGTTTTTAAACTCCATCATTTCAGTTCCCTTAATGGTTTCAATGCCCGTGTATTTGCTGGGTCTGGTGAGGGGCGTCTTTCACACGAAGGCAGAAAGGATTTTTGTTAATATAGTATTATTCTATGCTAGGAAAAACTATTGCACTGAAAGAAATTATCGGCTCCTACCATTCTGTTCTGGAAGCAGCTGGTCAATAGAAATATCTCACAGTATAAGGATACATACACCAAAAAATTGTCCCACATAAAGCTGTGAAGACTAAAAGATGGTCAAATGAGTGGCACTAAGCAGAGTCAATGGATACAAAAGGTTTATTGATTATAAAACATATATAGTAGTTTGCAACATGCTAAGGCCCACTAAACTCTTGGGGACAGCACCCCTATTATTCTACTTTATCAACCACGTGAAGACAGACTATGACATGTCACAACATATAACACACAGTAAAATAATTTGTCCGGACGCCAGCTTGGACGCACACCCTGAGTGTCCTATGGGGAATTCCCCATGTAGTGCTATTATCAACTCAATATAAAAGGACACTTAAGATGTGCATCAATCCCTGGTGACTCGAGTCATGATGATGGGGAGAAGGAGGGTGGAGAGGGGAGGGTGTGTGGGTGGGTATGCCCGCTTGCCCCCCAATGTTCCTATGGATCCAAATTGCAAGGAGCGGATAGAGTTCCAATAACTATATAATGTCCCATTCCACGTTAATCTTCCTATGGATGATATATAGTAGTCATGATGATGAAAGTGCACAAAATGCTGGCCGATTCCTTCCCGTATATAATGCAACCACTCTAGACGTATGGGGATAACTATTCGCTAAGTGTGTGTATAAATGTGGAGATATGCCGGATAGTTGACTGTATATTGCCCCTATGTCCAAGAATCAAGTCCTGACACACTTCCCCTCTTAGAGTGGACGGCGGGTTAGACAGTGCTAACTATCGCCCGGTGCTGGCCTTAAGTGCACAAATGTCTTATATGTGGTACCTCTGTCTCCAATGACGAGCAGACGCCGTTTTCCAAGCCGCAGTGGCTGCGATCATATCGCTGCAGTATCTCGTTGCACTCCTCGCTCCGTTGGTACGGCAACGGACGAACGAACGGTGGCTCCTTACTTCCCTGCGTGATCATCAGAAAGACACTTCCGGGATTTCCTGGAGTGGCATCAGGAGATACATACATGAATAGGGGATGTCTTTACAAATTTGATAATATCTGGGGAAAGTGGTTGGCCGAGTATAGTATGGCTCCAGTTA
Organism: Glandirana rugosa; assembly: GCA_018402905.1. NCBI lineage: Eukaryota > Metazoa > Chordata > Amphibia > Anura > Ranidae > Glandirana > Glandirana rugosa. The sequence continues at coordinate 148,794 of BLSH010517170.1, read as the reverse complement.
TATCTGAAGAGTCTCATGTTACTCCTTGAAATAAGCATCATTTTTTTTTCTTTCTTTTCTCTGGTAAGAGTGGAGATATTAGTTTAAAGTTCACTGATGTGTACTGTTGTGTCTATTGTTTGTGCTGCTCTATGTAGTGTCTTTGTATTTCTTTTGGTTTGTATCATTATAAATAAATAAAAAGATTTAGAAAAAAAAAATTATGATCTAGGAAATCCACTTTAAAAAGGAAGGAACCTGAAAAGTGGAATTGCTTTTACCCACATATGTATTATTAATTTGGGACAATAATAATTATAATCCACAAAAGACTAGTGTTTACTGAATTATATAGCTATCCCGAAACCTGTTTGACACTAATGAGAAGTGAATGTTCCTATATTCGTGTACTTACATTTTATATGGTAGAAAGAAGGTACTGGTTGCAACGCACAGCTCTTTGGTGGGCGGCAGACCAAGCAGAATTTGGCAATTAGTTTGTGAGACTGAAATAGAGTTTTATGAAGAAAGGTAATTGTATAGCTATCTATTGGGAGCCATGAAAAGTTCCTAAGCACATTTGGTAGCTATTAGTAAGTGTATGAAATATATTTAGTTACTTAAAGCATATAGTAATATTAATAGCTGAAAACATACATGAATAAGACGAGTTGTTTATTGTTAAATTATTCCAAAATGCTGGCAAGAACAACTGAATAGTTCTTTGATGACAAGAAAATTTAAATATGTTGCTATATGCAAAAATGTTCAAATCGGGACAAGTTTGGCATATACAAATTATCTTCTGTCTGCCAAATACATTGAAGTGCTTTAAAATTAACCAAATCTATTCTAAAGGTAATGTGCATAAAAAATCTTACAAAAATGTAGAAATATATTTTCCATATGTAGGAGGATAACTAAACTTAAAAAGACAAATCTAATTTAATGCAGTTTACCATATTTTAGATGTGGTGATCTCATTTGTTTTAATTTTTCATGCTAAGAACATTTTCAGCAAGTACAGAAGATAACTGTTGTCAATGCAATAAATACAGTAGCAAAACAGTGTTATATTTCTTCTAAAAACTACTAATCTCACCACCCCCATGTTATGGAAATGAAAAAAGGAAGACATGATTAGACACGGCTAAATGGCAACTGTGGTTCCCATTCATAGATATAGTAAAATAATGAACAGAGCTACTGAAGGACAGGATTACTAGATACAAATAGATGGAAAAAAGCCTAAAAATGAATGTAGCCACTTAAAGTTAGGACTGTTAAGCTGCAATATACCATCCCTTTGGGGTTAAGATATGCTATAGTTTCCTGGTTTATAGAATAATGCTAAATGCAGTTAAAAGATATATATGTCTAATAGTGTAACTGTATCTATACCTCTCCCAAAATAACCGAGTTGAGGTTCAGGTTCAGCCCAATGCAGGGTTCACAATGTCTGTGTAAATAAGAACACAGACACTGTGCAAACACATATTTAATACAAAGTCAATCACTTGGTCAAGCAATGTAGAGCTAGCATCGATTACACAGAGCAATGCCAACCCAACAATGTTGTCCTGTCACCACTCCTATCACAAATGCAAATAGCAGCATCAAAGTGCTGCTGGAATGTAACCACCATTGACCAAATTTGGTCAGTCATGTAACCTGGGATCCTTGTTGGCTTGATTTCAATTTGGAACAAACATGAGGGTATCTGTCATTTACCATCACCAAATGAAAGACTTTTGGATACATCAGCTGAAGGTTCTGGTGGGCAGTCTGGCCTGTTTGTTTTTCATATAACACATGTACTGGGCTTGAGCAAAACTCATGTTCAACTCCAAGCTCAACAATCATCGAATGTGTAGCACACTGAAAGTAAGGAGCTGCAAATATGTTGGCAGCCATAAAGTAGCAGGGATTTAATTAGCTGTGTAGCCCTAGCCCTAATGAGAACAGCAGAAAGGTACCAACAAAGGTTATTAGAGATGTGAGCCTACCTATTCAATGTGTTCAATGTAAGTCAAAACATTTTAAAAAGATAATTCACCAGAACTTTACTTGCATCTATGAATACTTAAACTTGCACCTTTATGCCCATGCATTATTATATTCCCATGCCTATAGATACTGTCTGTCACTTACACAGCCAAATGCTTCACCAAGGCCCTCCAGACTAATGTCTATCTTTCTATTTCTTAGTACAGAAACATTTGCAGCGCCACACTAATTTGGACGGTGCCATTGCCCGCAATTGCTGCTGATTTGGCATGTCAAATCTGAATCTAGGTGAAGAGTGCAAAATCTTGTGCAGCTCGGAATAAAAATCAATCAGCTTCCAGGTTTTTTCAAAGTTTAATTAACCACTTGCCGATGGCTGATCGGCATTTGACGGCGACAAGGTGGCTCTGTAACGCAAATCGCTGTCATATGACGGTGGCCGCGAGATCGCGCCCAGATCGTCTCAAATCGTATGTTGGATAATGTAACTTGCATACTGACTGCACTACACGATCGTACGACCACAGAAAGAATGTTCAGGTGCATGTAATTAGCATCCGGCCGTTCCTGACTTCTGAGCATGCGTGTTTTGCACAATACAACTTGTTTTATTCAACTGCTCTGTACACACGATACAACGGTCGTATGACTGCTTGTTGGTGCGACCAAGTTTTCTAGTCTGCTCATACAACTCCCCTTGTACAACCGCCGTATGTCGGCTGTTCTAATCGCGCATACGAACGATCGATTTTGCATACAACGGTCGTTCATATGACCTGTTGTATACGATCGTCGTCTGGTGTGTACGAGGCTTTAGTCTCTAGATATTCTTTTGTTCAATTGAGTACATAAATCATTAAGTCAGAGGGGCTTGATACCATGAACGTATGTTCCAAGAGAAGGAATACACGTTTCATAAAATTTCACTGAGCTTCTGTAATATGCTATTTGTAGACAAATATCTTTCTTAGTGAGATTCTATTTTACAGAAAGGAGGGTTCATGGTGGTGCCTCTACATGTAGGCTATGCAGTGCTTGAATAGAAAGCCTTTTTTGACAGCTGGCACGAGAAAAGAAAAAACAATGTGTTAATTATTGCTTCCATATGAACAAAAATAAAAAGCAAAGTGTTAAAAGAACGTTTTATTCAACTTCAAGTTCTACTACATTTTGTTTGTTACACAAGATATTATTTTCATGGCAGGGCCTTGTGGGTTTGCTGGCTCTAAGTAGTGTTAATGTTGTAATTCAGCTAATTTAAATTTGACTTTCCCTCTGATTAGCACCATTGGGGATTATAATTAAAATAGTTCAAGGAGTTTCAGGTGCAGAATGTGAATTAGCAGATGCAGGTCTTATTCATGCCTCTGATAGTATGTATTTTACATCTGTCTACGACTTTAGGTAAAAAACAAGGAGCTTAATCGAATGCACTGTTTAAAAACAAAAGTGTATCTATTTTCTGTGCTAAATAAAGAGAGAATACTAAATCTATACAACTCCTTGCTAAAACAATACAACAGATATTCAGCTTTGATTTATTTTGTAGAGTTAGTAGATTACAGAATATTTTTGAAATATACTTAAAGCTGTGACATTCACATGACAGAGTCATGTATTTCAATGGAATCAGAGGTAATTGTTTTATATAACTCATTGCATGTCATTGCAAGGTAAATAATAGCTTGTTTCTGTTGTTATTAAATTATTGAGATATTTTCTCAAACGGCTTCCAATATTTCACTTCCAATCAAGGATTGAAACATAGTAATGTTCTGTCACCCTAACTGTTTTATGTGAGTTGTTTTAAAGTGTTGGAAAAGGAGAAAGATTTTAGTGTGACCTCCTTCTTCAGTTTATTAGTTTTGATGTCTTGATTGTGTAAGACAAGAAATGCACACTATTTTTTAAGACAAGAGAAGAAGGCTATAGAGTTTCCTCTCTATTTTTTCAAGCATTCTATCAGTTATCCAAGGGCATTGCAGGTTACACAGTTCATCATATCCAGACTATGTTTACTGATAGGTTATTTTGTGGCAGATATACAGGGTTGTTTAGTGAAGTAGACCAAAGAGTTATGACAATATGCAAAGTGATCTAACCCAAAGTAAACAATAAGACAAAGTGCTGGCTAACTATGCATCATTGTATGTCCACATTATAAAAATAATGTCATGTGATTTTAAGACACAGAACGTAAGAACCGTAAACACCCTTTTACAAGATTACAAAAATATACAATTTACTAACACAAAAAATATACACCTATCTTCATGTAAGTGAATGGCTAAAATAAATACATTCTTTTTATCCAAACCACCAATAAATCTTATTTATACAATATTTATATCATAGTTTCACCCAAAAGAAAGTCCAACATGTTTCACATGTAGATATGCTTTATCAGGACCAAGGACAAAATAGATGCCAGGAGATGCAAATAATCATCACAGATGTTATAGTGGTCAGACTAGGGGTCAAAAAATATTCAGCATGCAATGTCAGCAAAGACATATTGCTTCCTAATGGGACAAAGTTGGTAACAGATTAAAACCATCTGTGCACACATAGTGTCTATGGGGGGAGGGAGGGAAAACACTGAAACACCATCTCATTACAGACTCCATTTTAGATATTCCCGTTATTTCATGCCTTATGTCTTACGTGCAAAACATGTCATTTCTAATTTCTATTCTGTGAGAAAATAACCTTAGTTCACAGCTGATTACCTCTAGGTGACGTACACAAACTGTGTTCTGATTTCTACAAACATATCCCTTCCCCACATGGGGGGAGTTCATTTACATCATATATCTTCTTGCCTATAGTTTTACACTATTCTAGAAATTCCTCAAGCCTTGCAATGCCCCTTATACTTTTGTATAAGTTATAACGCGCCATAATAAACGCGAGAGACTGACTTTAGCTACAACCTGTGTCTGTGTCATGCTTTTCTGTGCTAAGGTCATTCTCCCAGGATCCTGAATAGATATACTGAGAAGGTCCAAGCTATCAGAGAACAGGGCGACTAGCTGAAACCCCAACAGTGTCCCATTTCCAGAAGTGTTTGTACCCTTTTTGCTGTTGTTTGTTAAGAATGATGCCTGTAGTTTGTAATTATTAGTAAGCTACCTATTACTGGGTTCCTTTGTGTTAGACACACACTGGTTCAGATGGGTCTGCACCATATCTCTCAGATATCTCTATCCTCAGATTTTCTAACACTATTCATTTTTGCAGGTGGATTCTGGTGCACCAATATATCTAACGTTTCATCTGAGATGACCATTCCCTTTGCAGAAATCATTGTGAAGAGGGAGCGACTTTGAGAATGTGTTGCAGATCAACTGTTTAACTGCGATGGGTTGGCAATTTATGATTAACCTCTCCCTCAATAGAACATTTGGGATGGACTTTGTTGACTAATGATTAATTCTGTAAATAAATCAAAAATAAATCCTAAGTGCCACTCCTATAACGTGATAATGGGAAGCCTAAAAAGCTGCTGACAATAATCACAATCCTACATGTTTATCAATACATATAAACAATCAACTGTGTTTAACTCACTAAAGTGCATATATAGGGAAAATATATAAGTATTATAGTGACCATAAATATCACTTCATATGTAAAACCAATATTGATCATGCAGTGCATAAATACTTGTATGTTGTAGAACAATAAAAAACAGAATTCACATAAACATATAAAAAATTGAATATAGAAAAATATAGTAGAAATCAGTCCATAAAGTCCCCATATTGTAAGTGCTTCATAAAAAGTGCTCAAAATGAATCCACTCCTCTGTGCTCAAAAAGGATCCAGGGTGTGCATCACCACAGGTGCTCCCCCATGCAGGAATATTCTCACCTGGATCAGCCAATTTATTACATTAGGCAGGGGCTCCTCTGTAAATGATTTTCGCACTCTCAGGGAAAAGAGGTCCCAGAATGCAGTCATTACACAAGACATTACAATGACGTTTAATTATATTTTTAATTTGTTTATGTTGAATTGAGAATGAGGTAAAAAAAGACCATCTATGGGTATCTTCTTTGGTGTTTTTTGTTTTTTTCCTGTAATAAAGTAGTTCTGTCTACTTCCAAATCTTCTCTTATCTCTGCATTTAAGGTTGCCTCCTCGTATCGTTTTTCCAAGAATCTATTCTTTATCATTTTTTTCACCTGCTCTTTGAAAACGTCTGTTTGAACAATTTCGGCCCAGACTTTAGCCAAACTTGATGGTGGAAGCTATCAGTTGGTATGAAGCCATTTTTGTCTGTAGGTTTAAAGTATGTTTTTGTGATCAAGTGATTGTCAACGACAGAGATAACCAAATCTAAAAAGTGTATCTGACTTGTACTAAATTCATGTGAACAAAAATACCCCTATCATTTGGGTTCAGTTCCGTAATGAATTAATTTAGGGAGTCAGCTGTACCATTCCACAGGAGGAAGCCATTTAGCCATAAACAAATTGGCAAGACTGGGGGCGAATTCGCCCCCATCGCCACTCCCTTTTTCTGTATGTGGAAATGACCCTTGAATGAAAAATAGTTATGTGTTGTTGTGAACACCAACAGGTCCATGATAAAGTGTCTTTGAAAGGACGGAATGGAGGAATCCTGTGAAAGGAAATGTTCAGCTGCTTCCAGTCCTTTCTGTTGTGGAATGCATGTTTACAGTAAAGCTATGTTGGCAGTGGCTAAAATACAATTATCAGGAACAGACATATTATCCAGTAAAGTGATTACGGCCCTAGAGTCCTTAATGAAGGAGGGCATTTTTCTGACCAACGGCTGTAAGTAATGGTCAGCATACCATCCTATTCTAGCAGTGATCAAATCGATCCCACTTATTATGGGACGACCCGGTGGATGCACCAAATCCTTATGGATTTTTGGAAGATGATACATCACCAGGATTGGTGGGGCTAGTGGTACCAGATGGATTTTTTCCTTCTTGTCTAGAATATTAGATTGGAAACCTCAATTTATTAGGGACGTAAGTTCTCTCTTATATTTGTTGGTAGGATCATTAGGTAGCTCACTATATGTCTCATGATCACCTAATATTCTATACATTTCTTTGAGATAGTCATCCTTATCTAGGACGACTATCACACCGCCTTTATCGGCAGGACGTATCACAAGATTTCTCTTTCACAGACGGATTTTAAACACAGATTTAACTTGGAGTTACATGTGTATGGTTTTATCTTGAGATGATCCAAATCTCATAAGACAAGGTCTTTGAAAACATTAATGGAGGGGGTTGTTTGAGCTGGGGGATTGAACAGTGATGGGTGTGATGATATCACGCGTGAGACACACACAAAGTCATGATATCACGCATGAGACACAAACAAGGCTGCCCCACTTTTGGAAAGCAACTCCACTCCACTTTTGTGATGGTCAGCCATTGCTGTTTGAACGTAGGACAAAACTCCTCATTTCCACCCCTCTCTTTCTGGCCAGATCAACTTCAAAGGGGGACATCTGATCATGGTTTATGACCGGTCAGGAAGAAAAGGCCTGTTTGTTTATCTTAAACAACCATAAACCGTACTTATGTTTGGACATTCGACACCGTAAATCACCCAAGCAATCCTGACCTTTTCAGTAACTCTGAAACAACATGAAAAGGTAGAAAAAATTACATACAGTCATAATTCAGCTTGGAGCATGCCATAGTGATAAAACGTACATATTTGAATGCAGAATTTCGGCCCGCATTATTCAAGTATAAAACTTGACCTTTTCATTATTAAACCTTATTTTTAAAAGTGTTAATTTTGTCCCTAAAGCTCTTAATGCAACTATCATGAATCTGTTCCTTTGAAGAGCGCTACTGTTTTTAAAATAATGCATCTGGATATACCTGTCTGCGGTGACAGCGTGTGTTAGAGGTGGTTATTCTGAAATACTGGTATTGCTGAAATTCTGAGTTCCTCTCGTTCTGTTCCGAAAGTAGAATTTTTGGCAGTGAAAGGGTTAATTGTTTGAATTAGCCTGGTAACAATCGCTCTCAGACTGCTGGCATTTAGACGGTGGTCGCGCAAACTGGGAAATCTTTGTGCTGAAAGCAGCTGAGAGTGGCATTGTTACGTTCATGACAAGTGCAGTATTAGATCAGGGGGGTCCTCGGTCGCCTGTCGATGAGGAGGGCAGCGATAAGATACCAGCGTTCGTCACAACGGATTAGATAGACCCAAATGTACTACTCCTGAAGAATAGATTCTTGAAGGTTTAACAATGGGGTTTGTGATGAATGTTCAATTTTCTAATATATTTCTGTATGTCTATAAAAGTATTCAATTTATTTAGACATTTAGGGGGTGCAAATTTCAATCCTTTGTTTAAAACGTGGGTTTCGTCCTTAGTGTGGTTAACTTTACTCAAATTAAAAATTCCAGAGTTACTTATGCCAGTTTTCTTTTTTTTGTCTCTGAATTCTCCTCCCCCCTCTAGTGCCTCTCTTTTTTCTGGGCTTCCTCTCCTTGTTGGACCTCCTCTGGGAAAACCCCGATTGTTATATGTTTCAGGTTCATTTTGGTTATAACCATAGGAGGAATGATCATAATTGTTATATTCCCTTTCATCGTAGTAGGCATCCCTACGATTTCTTAGGAGGGAAAATCTATTAGATGTAGAGATAGGAAATCTGGATGGATTAGGAGTGTTATGTACCAAGATCCTGCCTGTATGTTTTATGTTGTTGTGAGGGGGGGTGCTTTTCTGTTGGATCTATTCCTCTGGTGGTAATATCCACCACAAGTATTTCAGTGGTGACCCCTATCTCTAGTTTAACCACCCCTTCCTCTGCCATATTGGTTAGGGGCATTGTCATAACGTTGGTAAGGAGATCTATAACTAGGATTCCTTCATCTTTGGTATTCTGAATTTCCTCTATTCGTTGGTCTACCTGGGCTGCAAGGTCCTGTAGACCTACCAGGAGGACCTGGAGTATTATCCCTATTGTTGTCACTATTTTGGTTACCCATACTCTCATTTGCTGAGGGTTGCATAGCATTTTCTTTCTTTTGCCACTTGAACACAGATCCTGATCTATAGTCCTCTACATCTCGTGCATATTTATTATGTTTTTAGCACGTTGGTCTTTTTCCTCTTTCTCTAGGTGTTTTTTTTAGATTACTGGATAGGGAACCATATTCAACCGACCCTTTAAAAGGTGGTAGTTTTTCTTTCAGTTCCTTTATTTCAGTATCTAGTGCTGATAGTCTGACTTTTTTATGGATGCCAAATGTTTAAGTAGTTTGATACCAGTATCATTAAAATAATTGAACCAAGATTCAAAATCTTGATTCCCTTGTTGGGGACAAACCTCCCACCTTAGGCTCCTCTGAACCATCTGTTCAGTAACATATTGGTTCAGAAAGGCTATTGTTGTGTAATATGTCATATACATATACATACACACAATTTTTATAATATGTACATTGGTGTACATCGGTCATGGTTTAGGTCCTAACACAGCTGGTAGGCAAGCTGCATTACATATCAAAGGCCCACTGTCACTTGCAGTGGGTTGTGGAATGTAGATTGGGTGGTTATACTTACAAAAAGTATTTATTGATGCTAATTAGACTTGAGGGGGTTCATTGTGGCTTGTTTATCTGGTAAACACTAATGTGAGGTTAGGAGAACCCCCCCCCCAGTGTGCAAGGCAACATTGATATTTGGGACTGGCTATCTAATTAGGCATTTCAAGGGGGGGTTTTGATTGAAGAATGGACTGACCAACCCAGTTGTTCTCTACATATAAAAGGAAAAGATAATGGCTCCATGATATGTTAATGTTAATAAAAGACTGTAATGCATAACAACAAATAATACTGCGCTCACATGTCACTCTAACCAAAACATGTTGGAATAGCTCTCATACCACTCTGGCATGTAGAAGGTAAACATGGGCATACAAATGGAAGATGTACGGTCTCACCATACTCTCGATAAGGTTGTACAAAACCAATCTCACTGTACACTCGCGTCATAATAAACAACAATACGTAATGTCAGAAAATAATTGTAATTGTATAGTACCTCGGTAATAGAAAAGGAAAATATACATCTCTTGTTGACCCAACCAGTCAGGTAAGAAGTTAGTTTTGGGGGGGAACTTTACGGATTAATCTATCGGTCAGGGTTTATAGTTACAACGGAACGTGTGACCCCCCCCCCAAGAGGATTGGAGTGTAATCACAAATGGTCTATTTGTTCGGTGTTACTTGGGGGAGTTC
>BLSH010517170.1:111350-131228 GCA_018402905.1 Glandirana rugosa | reverse complement strand
TAACTTCCTCCACCCCAAACTCACTCATCCATGTCTTTATGGATCTTGCTTTGTGCACTGGTCCAAATCATTTGGTGGAGGGGGGATTATGGTGTGGGGTTGTTGTTCAGGGGTTGGGCTTGGCCCCTTAGTTCCTGTGAAGGGAACTCTTAAGGCATCAGCAAGACATTTTGGGCAATTTCCTGCTCCCAACTTTGTGGGAACAGTTTGGGGATGGCCCCTTCCTGTTCCAACATGACTGCACACCAGTGCACAAAGCAAAGGCCATAAAGACATGGATGAGGGAGGTTGGTATGGAGGGACTTGACTGGCCTGCACAGAGTCCTGACCTCAACCCAATAGAACACCTTTTGGCTGAATTAGAGCAAAGACTGCGAGCCAGGCCTACTCATCCAACATCAGTGCTTGACTTCACAAATGCACTTCTGGAAGAATGGACAAACATTCCCATAGACACACTCCTAAACCTTATGGACAGTCTTCCCAGAAGAGTTGAAGCTGTTATAGCTGCAAATGGTGGCCCAACTCTATACTGAACCCTGGGCTGCAATTATAGTTCATGTGTGTGTAAAGGCACATTTCCCAATACTTAGGACAATCTATTGTATATTACTTGTGATACTGAGCATGGCTATGGACTTAGGACTGGTTCACACGACAGTGATGGACAGCACATGTGCGCACTGCTCACTAGCTAAGTGGCTAGCAATCCACCTGGCACCCAAAAGGTTGCTGGTTCATGTCCCGTATATGCTAATGCTTGTGTTGAAGTTTATAATAAACCTCTGGTTGGGTTTCTCACCACAATCCAAAGACAGGCTGGCATTTTATTTATCTCTTGTCCAAATAGTCTGTAATGTAAGCAAGTTATTTTGGGATTTTAACCACTTGACGACCAAGGCCCTGTATATACTTCCTTGGGTTTGGGTGGTGATATCTGAAAGGTGCCTGCAGCTGCAGGCACCATTCAGATACCGTTTTTTTCAGCCGGCGATTCTGAAGAGGATAAAAGTGGTCTTAGCAGTGGATTTGCCACGAGATCACTTTTATCAGTGGTGGGAGAGGTGCTCCCCCCCTCGGCGCTTTCCGGTCATCTCCGCCGCTTACCGGACCCGCCGGCAGCGGCGGAGATGATCGCATCCGCCCTCCCCAGTGTCTGTGAGCCGAGTGAGCGGCTGAAGCTGCTCACTTGGCTTCATAACATGGCGGGGTGGAAATGACGTCAGATGCCACGTCCGCCCAACGGTCTTAAAGGGCCCTTTTTTTTTTGAGATGTCATTTTTTTAACATTTTTTTTTGTATTTTAGTGTAAATATGAGATCTGAGGACTTTTTGACTCCAGATCTCATATTTAAGAGGTCCTGGCATGCTTTTTTCTATTACAAGGAATGTTTACATTTCTTGTAATAGGAATAAAAGTGATCATTTTTTTTAAAAAAAAAAAGAACAATGTAAAAATAAAAAGTGCCCCGTCCCCGCGAGCTCGCATGCAGAAGCGAACGCATACGTAAGTCCCGCCCACATATGAAAATGGTGTTCAAACCACACATGTGAGGTATCGCTGCGATAGTTAGAGTGAGAGCAATCATTCTAGCACTAGAACTCCTCTGTAACGCAAAACTGCTAACCTGTAGAATTTTTTAAACGTCGCCAATGAAGATTTTTAAGTTGCAAAGTTTGTCGCCATTCCGCAAACGGACGCAATTTTGAAGCATGACATGTTGGGTATCATTTTACTCGGCGTAACATTATCTTTCACAATATGGAAAAAAAATGGCGTAACTTTACTGTATTCTTATTTTTTAACTAAAAAACTGAATTTATTTTAAAAAAAGCACGCTTGGAAGACCGCTGCGCAAATATGGTGTGACATAAAATTTTGCAATAACCGCCATTTTATTCTCTAGGGTGTTAGAAAAAAACAATATATAATGTTTGGGGGTTCTAAGTCATTTTACAGCAAAACAACATGTTTTTAACTTGTAACCACCGAACCCAAAAAACAGGCTCGGTTGGTAAGTGGTTAAATTGGAAGCTCATTGCAGCCATGGACTTGGACATTTCAAATTGAAGGGTTTACACTGCACAGGTTCATCTGGTTAGAAAACTGTTGCTTGGATCAGTATTTCTCAACTCCAGTCCTCAAGGCATTCCAACAGGTCATGCTTTCAGGTTTCCTTCAGATGAAACAGCTGTGGTAATTACTAAGGCAGTGAAACTGATCAAATCAGTAGTGCAAAATAATAGCCTGAAAACATGACCTGTTAGGGGTACTTGAGGACAGGGTTGATAACCACTGGCTTAGAATTTTGTCCAGGAGTTATACTGAGCTGATGAACATAACCAAGGGTTAACACAGCAAATAGTATTAGGTATGGCAGCCTCTCAGGTGAAATAAATTAGAAAAGACAGATTGAAAGATACTGGTGGGCGTGTACTTCTATTGGGCGTGTGTCAGTGCTAGCTTATATAACGCACTTCAGTAGAGGGTATTGGTTTGACCTGCCGAGGGCTTCAGGTTTGTTGCTGTGGTTTTTGTGGAAGGAATGAAATTTTGCTAATGACAAATGTTTCACTAGAGTTGTTTGCTGAAATTGTGCATTTTGACCATCAAAAATGTCTTGATTTTACCATGCTGTCCAATTGAGGTGTGTATTGTTTGTCTTACCATGCATTCTTCTAGGAGAAAATACTCACCGATGTTCTTGGTTTAATATGTGCCTTTTTTAATATTATGTTGTAAAGCTTTGTTTGAATGACTGTTAATTATCCTTCTGTAATTTTGCAGCTAATAATGTCATGTGGGTGTTTAGTCATTTCATGAAATGTGCGGGCAGTTATGGACGGTGAAACTAAAATTGTCCACTGTAAGGTTTAGTCCAATTTTAGATTGTGAGCTCCTATGAGCAGGACCCTTCAAACCCAATTGCTAACTGTTTTGCTAAATGTGTATATACTGTAAATACTTTAATGCCAGTAAATATGTACATACTTGTGTTTCTGTTGACAAAATAAAATTAAATTGATTTTGCTTGTTGTTCTCTTTTGTAACGTTTTAAATTACTTTTGGGGGGTGGTGGTTTTGGGGAAGTGGATTACCTTCCTTAGGGCCGGTTCACACTGCTGCATTGTCTGAGATTGGATGTGATTCGCACTGCAGTGCAAATCACATGCGATCTGTGCTATGCAAATTCAGCCTACAGATAGTATGGCTGAATTTGCATCGCATCCTGACCAAACTCACACAGGACCCTTTTTTTTTTGTTACGCAGCAGAATCAGATCACACGGATGTTCACATCCATGCATTCCGATTCCTCTACGAATTTGCAGTTTGCAGTGTGATCTGCAAACTTATTTGGGGCTATCATTAGCTTTCTATTGACACACCCAGCGGTTTGCATATGACAGTGTGAACTGCCGATGCGATGCAGGAACCCGCAGTGGGTTTGCACGGTTCCCGCATCGCACTAGTGTGAACCAGCACTGATAAGTCATCTTCTCATTTGTATATCTGTAAGGACTATGCAAATATATCAACATGAAGTGCTGTGTGCACATGGGCTGCAAGCAATTGTGTGGTGATGCCAAATAAATCAATGAACCCCACCCACACCACATATAGCTCCCACATCCTCCAATACATTGATCAAAAATGTAATTTCAACTTTCTTGCAGCTATAATGTATTGTCTCCCCAATCAATACCAAGCCCTTTTGGCTCAGGGATTGATTTTAAGGGGAAGCCCACTCCAAATTTTATTACAAAATGGTGGTGGATCCCCCCAAACTCCAGACCCTTTCTGAGCATGCAGCCTGGAAGTTAGGATGAGGGGACAAGTGAGGGCCTGCCCCCCTCCTGGAACAAACCAGGCCACATGCCTTTAACATGAGGGGGTGTGTGCTTTAGGGTGGGGGGCTCTGCGCGGCCCCCACCTCAAAGCATCTTGTTCCTATGTTGATGGGGACAAGGGCCTCTTCCCGACAACCGTGGTGGTTGGGGGGCTGATCCAAATGTGGAGAACCCCATTAACAAGGGGGCCACCAGATCCTGGCCCCCCATGTGAATGGGTATTGGGTACATCATACCCATTCACCTAAAAAGTGTAATAATGTATTTAAAAATGGAGACCTTTTTTTCCCATCTTTTATGTTAAAAAAGTGTCTCGCGATGTACATCCATGGTCAATAGGGATGGTCCCCCGGTTCAAGTCAAAAGTATGTTCGAATCGAACATTGGGGGGTTGCCGAATCCTGAACGTTACGGGGTGCTGGTGGGAAATTTGAATGGCCCATAATGCAGTGAAATTGTGGGGGAATACCGCCCGCTGATTGGCCAAAGCATGCACATGACCTGTGTGCTTTGGCCAATAACAGTATGCTCTGCTGTGAGAGCCATGATTGGTCAAAGGCAGGGTGCCTTTGGCCAATCATTGCTCAGTGGGTCTGAGTCCACGCCCACACTATATAAGGCCACTTACACAGCGGCCAAATATAGTGAAAAAATTTGCGGAGATAGCAAAAGGTTAGGAGGTGGCATGTAGTATACAGTATAGGAATATATATGTACAGTATGGTATATATAATACGCTGCATTCAGTGTATTTATTTATTTCAGGTACTTGTATAGCGCTGTCGCTTTACATATATATTGTACATTCCCATCAGTCCCTACCCTCAAGGAGCTTACAATCTATGGTCCTAACCTAACTCACATTCATAAATATATTAGGGCCAATTTAAACAGGATCTAATTTACCTACCTGCATGTCTTTGGAGTGTGGGAGGAAACCGGAGTACCCAGAGAAATCCTACGCAGACACAAGGAGAGCATGCAAACTCCAGGCAGGTAGTGTTGTGGTTGGCATTTGAACCAGGGACCCGTTTGCTCCCAGGTGAAAGTGCTAACCACTACACCAGTGTGTAGACTACATATACTGCATGCACGCTCGGATAAGGGTATGGCATAGATTTTAAGAGGAACTCCACGCCAAAATGAAACAGAAATGTTTGGTAGGGGTCCCCCACAAAGTCCGTACCAGTCCCTTCAGGTCTGGTATGGATTTTAAGGGGAACCCCCATGCCAAATTTTGGGAAAAAATGGAGTTGGGGTCCCTCCACAATGCAAACCAGACCCCAAAGCACCCTCTCCATGTTGAGGGCATGTGGCCTGATAAGGTTCGGGGGAGGCACGCTCACTCGTCCCCACCCCCCTGCCATGCTAGGGTTGCGTGCTCGGATAAGGGTCTGGTTTGGATTTTGGGGGGACCCCAACACCATTTTTTATAAATTTGGCGTGGGGTTCCCCTTAAAATCCATACCAGAACTGAAGGGCCTGGTATGGACTGGGGGGGACCCCCAATGCAATGCTTTTTCAATGATCTTTATCTATATTGCAGGGAATCAGCAATACATTTCAGCCTTTTCCTTTACAAATGTAATTTTGCGGTGGCACTGTTCTAAACATCACCATACTAAGGGGACCCCCAAGCACAATATTTAACCACATGCCGACTGCCCGCTGCAGCGTGACAGCGGCAAAGTAGTTCATTATCGCAAACTGCCATCGCCTGACGGTGGCTGCGATAACTAGCATTGTGAGCATGCTCACTGTGTTCCGGGATGGCCAGAGAGCGGGTAGAGCGGACTAGATCATCTCCGGCTACCTGCGATCCCCCCCCCCCCGCAGTGAGAGAATGGAGGTTCGTGTATGTAAACACCGATCTCCGTTCTGACAGAGGGGGAAGGGCGGTGATCACAGGCTTCCTGTATATGGAAGCCGTGATCACTCCCCGTCCCCCTGCCAGTCCAGCCCCCATACAGTTAGAACATGCCTAGGGAACACAGTTAACCCTTAGAGCGCCCCCTCCAGGTTAACCCCTTCACTGCCAATGGCCTTTCTACAGTAATCAGTGCATTTGTATAGCACTGATCGCTGCATAAATGCCAATGGTCCCAAAAAAGTGTCTAAATGGTCCGACATGTCCGCTCCAATATCGCAGTACCACTAAAAATCGCGGATTGCTGCCATTACTAGTAAAAAATAAAAAAAAAAACACAAATTAATTTTCATCATCTATAAACGCGGCAACTTTTGCGCAAACCAATCAATAAACGCCGTTTGCGATTTTTTAAATCAAAAAGTGCTCTGGTCCTAAAGAGTGAAATCCTTCTGGGGCTGAAGTGGTTAAAGGAATATTTTGTGGGGTTTTTTTTTGTTTTTTATTTTCACTTTAACCATTATTAAAACCACTGATCCTGAAAAAAACAATTGATTTATAAACTTTTTTTTTCTATTCATACATGTCCCCTACGGCTTAGGGCTCTTTCACACATACGGTCCGTTTGGGTCCGCCTGTCAGTTTTTCAGGCGGACCCAAAAGGACGCTCCATTGTGCTCTATGGAGCGGCGGATGTCAGCGGTGACATGTCCGCTGACACCCGATCCACTCTGATCCGACAGAAACAGACGGATGGAAGCCCAGCGGGGATCAATGGATGGATCCCCGCTGAGCAGCGGAGCCCGTCAAAGGAAGGACCCTAACACTGTTAAGATTAGAGAGAGGGGGTGGTAATATTTTTTTTATGGCAATGAACTTGCATACAAGCATTAAATGGAGAAATTCTGAAACCACAATTTCAATCCCAACTGACATCCAATGCTTAGAACATGTGATCTGAGAGGCATCTTCCCAGGCAAATAGAGTTTGCATGTGTGTATATTTACTCCAGGTTTGTTGAAGTCGGAATTGCCTTTAATTGGGAGTTACTTTATGTTTATTACACATTGATATAGTCTTAAATAAGCGCTGCACTTAACAAAGAACTTCTCTTATTTGGTCCCTTTTGTTCTGTTAAATATACCACTGATATACCTGTGTGATAAGATAAATACCTGTTGGTTTTGTGGGAAATCTTGTGAACTGTCTGTGCTCTCTACCTGTGCTAAGTGTTATCAATGAGATTGATTTTTACTACAGAACCATACCCCTTAAGGAAAAGGCAAGGTTATGAGATCCTATGGAGTGATGAATGAGCATTGTCATCCATTTAAGATTGTGCCACTGATGGGTTAAAAGAACTATTATTGATCTTCTTTCTATGTGGCCTCAATGGTTTTCTTCCTACCGATGTGGAATAAAATCAAAGAGTGCAAGGTGCTCCCTTCACCAGGTGAATTGGCCGCTCACCTTAATTGGCGACCCCCTCTCGGGTCAATTCACATTTAGGATGTATAATACTTTTCCTTCTCTGGATACGTAGACTTAATGAAAATCAACACGAACTCCTCCAGGTGCTAATCGCACACAGGCTAGATGAAAGTGCTAACCACATAATTGGTCTTAAAAAAATGTTAATCTCACCAGATTAAATTAAAAGTGCTAACTGCACAATTAGTGGGTAATAGTGCTAACTGCATCAATAAAAAGTAAAGGGTGCTAGCCGCACAAAAATTTATTTATTGATGCGATTAGCACTATTACCCACTACTTGTGCAGTCAGCACTTTTAATTTAATCTGGTGAGATTAACATTTTTTTTAAGACCATTGGTGCGGTTAGCACTTTCATCTAGCCTGTGTGCGATTAGCACCTGGAGGAGTTCGGTGTTGATTTTCATTAAGT
The DNA here is from genome assembly GCA_018402905.1 of Glandirana rugosa. Lineage (NCBI taxonomy): Eukaryota > Metazoa > Chordata > Amphibia > Anura > Ranidae > Glandirana > Glandirana rugosa. The sequence goes on along the minus strand of BLSH010517170.1, from coordinate 123,606 downwards.
CTACGTATCCAGAGAAGGAAAAGTATTATACATCCTAAACGTGAATTGACCCGAGAGGGGGTCGCCAATTAAGGTGAGCGGCCAATTCACCTGGTGAAGGGAGAACCTTGCACTCTTTGATTTGATTCCACATCGGTAGGAAGAAAACCATAGAGGCCACATAGAAAGAAGATCAATAATAGTTCTTTTAACCCATCATTGGCACAATCTTAACCACTTGAGCCCTGGAAGGATTTCCAGCTTTAGGACCGGAGCCCTTTTTGCGATTCGGCACTGCGTCGCTTTAACTAAAAATTGCGCGGCCGTGCAACGTTGTACCCAAACGAAATTTGCGTCCTTTTTTTCCCACAAATAGAGTTTTCTTTTGGTGGTATTTGATCACCGCTGCGTCATTTCTGATCGCCGCTATAAACAAAAGAAGAGCGACAATTTTGCAAAAAAAAACAAATTTCTTACTTTTTGCTAAAATACAAATCCAAAAAAAAAATATAAAAAAAGCATTTTTTTTCATTGGTTTTGGCCGATTTATATTCTTCCTCATATTTGTGATAAAAAAAATTTGCAATCGGTGTTTATTGATTGGTTTGCACAAAAGTGGTCACGTTTACGGATGATGAGAATTAATTTTTGGGGTTTTTATTTTTATTTTATTTTTTACTATTAATGGTGGCGATCTGCGATTTTTAGCGGTACTGCGATATTTCAGCGGACATGTCGGACCATTTTGACACTTTTTTGGGACCATTTGCATTTATACAGCGATCAGTGCTATAAAAATGCACTGATTACTGTGTAAATGCCATTGGCAGTGAAGGGGTTAACCTGCAGGGGGCGCTCTAAGGGTTAACTATGTTCCCTGGGCGTGTTCTAACTGTATGGGGACTGCCCTAGCTGGGGAAGGGAAGTGGTCACAGCCTCCATGTACAGGAAGGCTGTGATCACAGCCCTTCCCCCTTCACAGAACGTGTTTACTCCGGCGGCGCGCTCGCGCTCACTGTGCGCGATCTGGCGGCCGCCGTCATATGACGGCGATTCGCCTTACAGAGCCACTTTGCCACCGCCAAATGCCGATCGGCGGTCGGCAAGTGGTTAAAGGGACTGTTGTTTTTCCCACAAACATTTGACTTTTTAGAACTGTTACTTCAGAGAAGATGAATTATTCACATTTATTGTGCACTATATGTATTTAGCACTAAGCACCTTATCTTTATTACAGGCTTATTTGTGAGCATCTATTGCACATTCACGGTTGTATATTGTTTATATATGCTTATACTTGTTCTTTCTGGTAGCGCTTCCACACTTCATATTCATTAGTATCTTCTTTGTGTGACACACATTCAGTGGAAGCAGCAACCAGGCTTTCTATCATCACAAAGCAGCGCATAGCCACCTCTCCCTTGTTACAAAAAAAAAAAATGTAATGCAGCCACCACATCTAAGGAGGGGTAAGCTACAATATAGTCATTTTTTGTTTTTTTGGGTTTAGCTGTACTTTAACCCCAATTAACTTTTTTTTCAGTTGGGAATAATATAGTTAGAAAAATAAACCTCTTAATATGCCAAATTACAACACTGGAATAAATGTGACTACATTTGATACAATATAGCCTCTATTATTTAGATAAAATGCATTGCAGTGCTCACCTGGCATCTTAAGCAGGTGAAAAGACACCAACATCTTGATGTATTTTTTTCTGATATAGTAGGCTTTTAAACTATCACTCTTGACTGCACAGCTTTTCAGTGGTTTGTTTTTATACATGCATTCTTAAACTGTGCATTAAATAATAGAAATACATTAGTAATAAGATATTACTAATACATTAAAATGTCTATTTTAAAGTTCTGGACCAGAAGATATGTTTAATTCACATGCAAAAGAGGGTCTAATCATAGAATAGACATCCTCTGTGCTTTCAGAAAAAGTTGTTTTGCAAATCAGCCATCTGCTCTATGATGGAATTGTTCTAAGTTATCCCAGTTGGAACATTTAGGAAATGAAAACATTGTTTTAAGAGCCAGGGAACTTGTATGTGAAAAAATGTTGAGATGACAGATGCCCTGTAAATTCCTGCTGTGGTAAAATGAGTTCATAGATGGTGTTATTTATGAAAACATTGCACCTAATAGTCAAAATTATATTTGTAGACCAGGTGAAACCAAAATAAACTGTATATATATTTTTTTTTATTTTTTATTTTTTTGCAATCTTGTCAATCAGAAAAGAGAACTTACTTTGAAACTGTTTCTAACATTTAGTTTAAAAATCACTGCCACACCAAAACAACTGAGTAAAGTGTGGTACTACTGCAATCTAGCAATCTATATGAACCCCCAAAGTGAAATATATCTATCTATCTATCTATCTATCTATCTATCTATCTATCTCTCTCTCTCTCTCTCTCTCTCTCTCTCTCTCTCTCTCTCTCTCTCTCTCTCTCTCTCTCTCTATATATATATATATATATATATATATATATCTCTCTCTCTCTCTCTCTCTCTCTCTCTCTCTCTATATATATATATATATATATATATATATATATATATGCATGTATATACTGTATATAGAAAGAGGGATGGACACTTTAAGAACAGGCTTAATAAAAAGTGCCCAGGCACGCAGATGAAGGCAATTGTATGTGCATTGCCCAACACACAATGAAACTAGACAGTAACAGCTGCTTTTTATTATTATCAATTATTATAATTATTATTATTATTATCAAAGGATTTTTGGTAGATCACTTTTTGGTGAGGGCAAGAAAAGGTAGTGTAAAAAATAGGCTTCAGAGACAACAGGAGAGGGCCTGGCTGAGATTGCCAAAGAGGCACCGATATAAAGAGAAGTATAATAGTACTTAGGACCCTTGGGCTAGCAGCAATCAACTAGGTAGCATTATATTCTCACGTGGAGGGTTGGGTAGGGGTTTAGGAACTCTGGGGTACAGGATTTGAAAATATTTGGAAGAATTTGGAACTATGGGAGTCAGGAAGGAAGCATTTGGGAGATTCTAAAATAAAGCAGATGCAGCTCTTTTCTTCAACTGCCTAAACGAAGATGTTTTCCCAGGGTTATCACAGAAGGCAGAATCACTGAAGTTTTCCTGTAAAATGTCTGCAACACAACATTAACCCCTTCTTGCCCCGATACTTCAGAGGTGCTTCCACTAAAGTTTATGTCAAGCTAAAATGTTTTTCTTAGTTTTGAGAAAGTATTTTGCAGAAGGTTGAAGTAAGATGTATACAAGAAACTGAAAGGTCCTCTACTGCACAAGTGGGTAGCATAGCAGAAACTTTAGAATGTATTTACATGTCTCTCCATAATATAAGAGAATTATTCCTGTGACATACTGTATCTGCAGCTTTGTTGCTGATATGTCACCTCTATTCCCAAAGACCAGCAGGCATACTGGTACGTGTAGCTCTAAAGCTTTAACTTGCAAGGTTCTGCTGTTACATGTTATCCCACAAGACTCGTGTTCAAAACTAGTTTTCCACTTGCTGATGATTCAGTTACCTACATGCCCAGTTCTGTCAGGCTATATCATTCTTTATTTCTCCTATCTATCCCTAGAGCCCCCTTCTCTTCTTTGTGTCCCTGGCTTCCTGGGATGATTTCTAGCGTCTTCCAGTGTTTCCTAGGACAGAAGATTCCTAGTGTCCCCTAGTGTTTCCTAGCAGAAAATATTTCTAGTGTACCCCCAATGCTTCTTTGTGTCCCTAGTTTACTGAGAAGATTCCTAGTAACATCTAGTGCTTCCTTGCATCGCTGACTTTCTAAGAAGATTTTAGTGACTCCAAGGGGGAGATGTACTAAAACTGGAGCACTAAGAATCTGGTGCAGCTGTGCATGGGAGCCAATCAGCTTCTAACTTCAGCTTGTTCTATGAGCCTGCATTCACATAGGGGCCACCTGACTTCGGCGTGACTTCGCTAGGCGATTTCAGCGCAACTTTCAGCGCGACTTCAGTGCGACTTCCAGTGTGACTTCAAGGACCTCAGGCGAATTTACAACACAACTTTTGCCAGGTGACTTTTCCTTGACCAATCAGAAAAGGGAGGGAGGGGCTGCCTAAAAATATATTCTATTCTTTTAACTGTAAAGTCGCTTCCACGTAGATGGGGATCCGAGTTGGAGGCGACTTCTATTGAATCCTATGGGCACAAGTCGGATAGAAGTCGCCTAGAAGTAGTACAGGAACCTTTTCAGAAGTCGCCTTGAAGTCGGAGAGACTTCAGTCATGTATATTAAGACGGCTCCCATTCATTTCAATGGGATTTCAAATGTCAAGCGACTTGGGGCGACTTGGGGCAACTCAAGTCGGATCGCAAGTCGCCCCTGTGTGAACGGGCACTTAAGCTTTTGGCAATAAAACTTGGAAGCTGATTGGTTTCTGTGCAGAGTTGCACTAAATTTTGCACTTTCCAGTTTTAGTAAATAACCCCCAAAGTTTCCCTCAGAGAACCCTAGTGACCCCAATGATCTGGTAGTTAGACCCCGTGTTCCTAGTGACTGTTTGCAGTTTCTCCCAGTGTCTTCTAGTGTGTCCTCTGTACCCCAATGTCCCCAGTGGTTTCAAGCTTGCCCCTCAATGACTCTGTATATGAGATTCCTAGTCTAGCCCCCCTTTTTCCTAATGACTGTTTGTGGTGTCTTCTTGTGTGTTCTATGTAGCCTCTGTGTTCCCAGTGTCTTCCAGCCTGTGTGTTCTTGCCTGAAATCTATTTCCTTGCACCTGTTATTTTCTCTAAACATTCCAGTATTCGTATGCCTCTGTTTCCGTGTGTGTCTTTTCTGGCTTTCAGTCTTCCTCTACCTTTGTGATCCTGTGTGAGGTTCAGCCTACATTTTGTTAGCATCACCTGTGCCTGTGGCCTGGTTCTAGTGATCCCTGTGTCTCTACATTGCTGCTCTTACCTAGTAGGTTTGTGTTTCTCAGTGCACTACTACCTATTCCTAGTTTCTGTGTGTTTCCATGAACTCCTGCCAGCTTGGGTTGTACTCTCAAGCACTGTCCTGTAATCCCTGCACCTAAGTGTTGCAAGGGACTCCTGCCGGTTTATCATCCCTTAGTTTGCAATAGCTGCCTGCTCAAGTGAATCAGAGAACCACAACTTGGGAATAATCTGCTGTGCAACCCATCTCCACCTTCAGGAGCTCCGCAGAAGACAAAACAGTTCCTTGCACACTGGGGTTGATTTACTCAAACTGGTGAGTGCAAAGGCTGGTGCTGCTCTGCATGGAAACCAATCATCTTCCAGTTGTTTTTGTCAAAGCTTACTTACAAGCTGAAGTTAGAGGTTCATTGGCTACCATGCACAGCTGTACCAGATTTTGCACTCTTCAGTTTTAGTAAATCAACCCCTCTGTGCCTTTGGCCCACCTTTATTGTGCAGGCTGAGTTCTCCCCTGTTGGTACCAATATGTATCCTCCCTGTCCTTGACTCCTCCTACATCCCAACTGCATCCTATGTACCTGCATTCTTTGCCACCTCATTGTTCCCCATACATATTGTTACCCCTGTGTTCCCGTAAGCTCATCATCAGACTGCTGTAAGCTACTCCTACACTCCTTGCTCCCTGTGAGCCCTGCACTTTAATGCTGTGTATTCTTTAATGCTTAGTATTCTGCGCCTTGCCTGTCTGTAAGACTAGCACCCCAGAGCTGCTCTATTGTATACTCCTGCCAATCATTTGAATTCTATGTTCCATGCTTTCCTAGATCCCTGTCTCTTGTGCTTCCCTGTACACATCACCTATAGCCTGCACGGGTGTGCTTTTTGAGCGCACTCCCATCCAGCTTGCAGGCTGCTTGGACCATGATCTCAGTCGTTCTTGACAGTTCACTTCATGACAATCCCTCTCTCTCAGTGTAGTGAGAGTATAGTGAGCGCCCATTACTCCAATGGACACTGTACATCTAAAACTAATGGTGTTTATTATAGATACAGCCCAATATTACAGAAACATTTATTACAAACTGCATGCAACAATTTTCAGTTTTTTTTTTTTGTTTTTGTTAGAGTGGGGATGTTTGCATCCTTGTTGGATTTTGCTGCTATCTGGGGCTCAATTAGAGACCTTGTACTTTACCTCCTGTCCTGCTGACAATGCTTTATGCTTTTTTAAGTAGATTAGGGTAAGAGCAAAACCGCTGTTACATTTTTATTTCTCTCTGTGGCTCTGTTTCCGATTTTTTTCCTCACTTCCTGTGTGGTCAGCAGGACAAGTGAAGGAAAATATATATAATGGATCCCCAGATAGCAGTAAACCACAAAAAGAGTTTACAATCCTTAGGCTGGGTACGCACGGACCGAATATCAGCCGGTGTCAATAGGTTCAACAGGAATCAGTCGACATTTGGTCAGTGTAAATTGCTCTCTTTCTGGAAGAAGCCGGTCTTACAACTGACTTTTGTAAAAGGGACATGCTGGAAAACCAACATCCGATCCATGCTCGCAGTCAGTGGCTGCGAGTGCTGATCAGTGGGTTCTGGCGGAGGGGCAGTTCCTCCATCAGAAAACAAAGGCACAGCAAGGAAGAACGCCACAATAGCATTGTGTGTGTTAATACAGTGATATGTCAGGTTTTTATTGATTCAGCCTTCTGGTTAAAACGAAAAAAAAAATTGCGTGTGTATCAGGCTTAACTTACTCTATCCCAAAAACAACCAAAAAAAAGGGTGTGGCTTGATATGCACATTAACCACTTTAGTACTTTGCACTATCGTAGACAGTTGCTTTTGTTTGGAAAGATATTGGCTGATTTACAACACCAGGAGGCAATGTGCAGTGGATTATTCTGTAAACACTTGTATCAGCTACAGCATTGAGAATACAAGAACTGGTGGGAGAAATTTGCAGTCCAAAATACCCAAAACAGGAGAGGAAACAAAATATATAAATAACATGGTATCTGACTATCACAACTATTTTCTTGCCTCTATATTACAGTATCTCACAAAAGTGAGTACACCCATCACATTTTTGTATATACTTTATTATATCTTTTAATGTGACAACACTGAAGATATTACACTTTGCTACAATGTAAAGTAGTGAGTGTACAGCTTGTATGACAGTGTAAATTTGATGTCCCCCTCAAAATAACTCAACACACAGCCATTAATATCTAAATCGCTGGCAAAAAAAGTGAGTACCCCCCTAAGTGAAAATGTCCAAATTGGGCCCAAAGTGTCAATATTTTGTGTGGCCACCGTTATTTTCCAGCACAGTCTTAACACTCTTGGGCATGGAGTTCTCCAGAGCTTCACAAGTTGCCAATGGAGTCCTCTTCCACTCCTCCATGATGACATCACGCAGCTGGTGGATGTTAGAGACCTTGCGCTCCTCCACCTTCCATTTGAGGATGCCCCACAGATGCTCAATAGGGTTTAGGTCTGGAAACACGCTTGGCCAGTCCATCACCTTTACCCTCAACTTCTTTAGCAAGGCAGTGGTCATATTGGAGGTGTGTTTGGGGTTGTTATCATGTTGGAATACAGCCCTGCCGCCCAGTCTCCAAAGGGAGGGGATCATGCTCTGCTTCAGTATGTCACAACACATGTTGGTATTCATGGTTCCCTCAATGAACTGTAGCTCCCCAGTGTCGGCAGCACTCATGCAGCCCCAGACCATGACACTCCCACCGCCATGCTTGACTGTAGGCAAGACACACTTGTCTATGTACTCCTCACCTGGTTGCCGCCACACACACTTGACACCTTCTGAACCAAATACGTTTATCTTGGTCTCATCAGACCACAGGACATGGTTCTAGTAATCCATGCCCTTAGTATGCTTGCATTCAGCAAACTGTTTGCAGGCTTTCTTGTGCATCATCTTTAGAAGAGGCTTCCTTCTGGGATGACAGCCATGCAGACCAATTTGATGGAGTATGGTCTGAGCACTGACAGGCTGACCCCCCACCCCTTCAACGTTTGCAGCAATGCTGACAGCACTCATACGTCTATTTCCCAAAGATAACCTCTGGATATGAAGCTGAGCATGTCCACTCAGCTTCTTTGGTCGACCATGGCGAGGCCTGTTCTGAGTGGAACCTGTCCTGTTATTCCACTGCATGGTCTTGGCCACCATGCTGCAGCTCAGTTTGAGGCTCTTGACAATCTTCTTATAGCCTAGGCCATCTTTATGTAGAGCAACCATTCCTTTTTTCAGATCTGCAGAGAGTTCTTTGCCATGAGGTTCCATGTTGAACTTCCAGTGACCAGTATGAGAGAGTAAGAATGATAACACCAAATTTAACACACCTGCTCCCCATTCACAGCTGAGACCTTGTAACACGTGTCATGTGACACCAGGGAGGGAACATGGCTAATTGGGCCCTATTTGGACATTTTCCACTTTTGCTGCCAGTGGTTTACACATTAATGGCTGTGTGTTGAGTTATTTTAAGGGGACAGCAAATTTACACTGTTATACAAGCTGTGCACTCACTACTTTACATTGCAGCAAAGTGCCATTTCTTCAGTGTTGTCACATGAAAACATATAATAAAATATTTACACAAATGTGAGGGGTGTACTCACTTTTGTGAGATACTGTATGCCTGTGATTTATATTGAAGCAATTATGCTGAAACCAAAGGCCCTAAGAGAGAATTATATATGGAGAAAAGACTGTACGTACAATATGGAGCTTGCTGCTGATGTATCTATGTGTCCATATAATGGCTAAATTAAGCTGGAGGTCCTGTGGGACTGCCGTGCATGGCTTGAGAACTGCTTTTTATTGCTTGTTGCTTAGTATATGTCCTTTCAACAGTGCCTTATGGCTGGATGCATATTAGAATTATGTGAGTGTACTTTTATTATGGAGCAGACAATTTTCCAATATAGCTAGTGGCTGACAAGGGTGAAATAAAATGTCACTAATTAATTTGCAAATCATATGCACATCTAAGGTAAATGTGATGTGCAAGCTAGAATCATCTGAATTCTTTGCTGTCCATATATGGACTGAGATTAAATGAACTACTTAAAAAAATATACGTTTAAACATTTAAATTATACACTGTGGGGTGAATTTACTAAAATAAAATAGAATGTTCATTTTGCAAGGGAATTTGCACTTTCCAAGGAGATTTTCCCCGAGCTTAGTGCATGAGGTGAAGCTCTGCTGACTTTTTTCATCCAATCATGTGCAAGCAAAAATATTGTTTTGTTTATCTTGCACGTGATTGGATATATTCTTTGCAGTGTGAATTTTTACCAGATTCACTAAGCTAAGTGAGTGATATTTTATTTGCAAAGTTAACAGACTATTTACCTTTGTTAAATCAATCCCCCATTTCCACGCATGCTTTATATCTCTACGCCTTAATTTATGTAGGGTTTAATGGAGATTTAATATAATGGATAGTTGCATGCATTTCCATGAAAGGGTTTAGAAACACATTTAAAAGATTGTCATTTGTATACAGACTAAGCTTAGTGTATTTAACATTTGTCTTTTTTTAATGTTACACTATTTTATATCAAATTCATTTAGCACCCTTCTGAGTTCAATATGTTATTACTTCTGAAAACATATTGCCAAAGTCAAAGTGATTTTTGCTGAATTTCATAAACAATTCAGCATTTCATATTATAAGCTTTCAAGATACTTGGGAAAAAATAAAACTAATATAAGAAATCAAGCCCATGTATAGCAGTAATGCATGCAAGCAATGCATTGTGGTTCCATTAAATTTGAATAGCCACCAATGCAATAAACTAGCACAAACAAATGCATGGTAAGGCATTACCTTGTGTTGTGTTGTGGTGTGCTGTGTTTGAAAAAGAGTGCAGGTCTCATTCTAGGTTTGCTTGGTGCATTGGCAGATTATTCAAATTAATGGGTTGTCTTAATGCAATGCACGGCAATGTGAAATAACACACTGCATTTAGATCATGTATACCTGAATAGGTTCTTTCCAGCCCACCATACAAAGCCAGTATAACTGGAGATCTGCTCTTCTCTGTCCCAGTTCTTTTTAATAAAGGAGTCTTCTAAAGACATCATTTTCCATTGAGTTGAAATATAATTATTATACTGTATAGTTAATGAAATATAACTAAAGTTAATAAAGGGGACATATTTACATTGCAAAGTTATTGAGGTAAAGCTGTGTTTACCTTAAAGTAGAACTACAGGCAAAACTTTTATTTTTTTCATTTTATGTAGAGCAAGGGAGGGTTGAAATCCCTTTCAGATTTTTTTTGCAATCTGTGCCCCATTGCAGAGATTTCACTTCCTGTACCATGGCTAAGAAGTGAGAGAAAATCCTTGCAAGTTACGGGAATTCTTTGGGGGCCCCAGGTCATTAGAACAGCTGCCACCATTGGAAGATTGCCTCTCCACTCTATCCAAAACCCCCTAAAAAAGTTTTGCCTTAAGTTATACTTTCATGCTCCAGTCCAAATGTTATGTTAAATTACAAGATTGGGTATTAAATGTGAAAATAACTTCCTACTTAGGATTACCCCCCACCCCCCCCCAGTCCTTTTTTAAGAAAATCCTCTGCTCAGTCCAAATCCCTATACATTTGAGTCCAACTTGGGTAGGATTTTTAAAAAGAATGTAAAATAAAAAAAGATGTTGGACTAAGAATTGGAGTAACTCACATTACATAGGGTTATTTGAAACAGTTAACCATTTCAGTTACAGTTGAGTGTTTTTAATGTTATGTCTCTGTACATTAGGCTTAGATGAGGGTATAGCAATCTGTAAATAACAGTAAATAACAGTAGGCATCAGACACCACTATAGGCATGTGAATGGAGATTTATGATGTACAGAGCTCCTCTCAGAAGCAGTGTGGTGGTTCCTGTTGGAAATTATGAATTTATAATATTATTTTGAATAATATTGGGCTCTGAAATATATTAAATGTATTAAATATAATGTAAAGTTAGTTATATATGTGAATGTTATTTCAATGTGCTTCTGGACAGAGAAAGTGTTGTATGTGCAATTCTATTTCAAAACTCATGTGAAGTAATGTTAGAGGAGTCATGTGTGTCTCCTTATGGACTAAAGCCATATAAGTAGCTGTAGTTTGCTTTGAAAAAGCTGACCTAAAGATTTCAAACAGTATAAGAGTCGTGATGTCAGCTAGGGAAGGGTAGGAAGAAAGATGGAGGACACTCTCGAAGACGTGACGTGAACACCTGTCAGAACCCTTCCTCCTCCTGACTGACATCTGAAGCCATACCATATCTCATCATCATATGTGTTGCTATGTAAGGTTTATCTGATGTTATGTTTTGAAGAATAAACCAAAAAAGATTTTTCTAATGATGTCGTTCATGCAAGAGTTCTTCGATGAAAGCTGAGAAAGGATTTTCAACATCATGGTGGAGAATGCCGACACGCATATAGATTGTTTAATCTTGACGCCTGTTTACGATCTTGCTACAACAAGTGAGTTTTCATGTCTGTTTTCTCACCTGTCAATAGCTTGTATGTTTTAGCAAGCAGAAGAGAAAAAAAAACACATCACAGTCCGGACAGTGTTCCTCTATTTTTAAAGATAAAAGGATTTCCGGTTTGAAGCGTAACGTTACGGCGTGGAAGGTTCTGCCAAGGTCACGGGACACAACCATACTGGTTGCTAAATAAGGTACGTGAAAGTTTTCACGGGATATCAGGCTTGGATAGTCTGAGGAAAAAAATGTGACATCTCCACGTTATTAAAAAGCCACCATTGAAGGAATATTTGGCAGATATTCCCTTTGGAGCAATGGCAAGTTTGGAAATCAGACACTGAAAAAAATAGGGACGGACGCTCAGGACAAAAGATATCAGACACTTTTCTTTAACCACTTCCCGACCGCGCTATAGACAAAAGACGTCCACAGCGCGGTCGGGTTATTCTAACAGGACGTCCATGGACGTCCTCCAGAATATCGCTTCCCGCGCGCCCCCTGGGGCGCGCACACGGGAACATCCGTGACCGTCGGGTCCGGGGGACCCGACAGATCACGGATCGCGGTGAATGGCCGCTGTGAGCGGCCTTTCACCACGTGATCGCGCCGTCCAATGACGGCGCGATCACATGTCAACAAGCCGGCGCTTCCGCCGGCTTTTTTCTCTCCTCTCTGCACCGATCGGTGCAGTGTGAGAGGAGAGAGGGGGAGGAAAGACCTGTGCAGTGCTGTGGGCAATGTGTAATGCCCACAGCACTGCTAAATGACAGCAAGAGAGGAGAGTGTGACGTGGCTAGCCACGTCTCTCCTCTCTTTTTTCG
>BLSH010517170.1:92455-108564 GCA_018402905.1 Glandirana rugosa | reverse complement strand
GTATGAGAATAAGTTGTTTAACATAGAAATAACTAAGTTTAATGCTGCATGTAAATTATTGTTATGAATATGTAAAGCCTTACAGTCAACATACAAAAGGGCAGAAAAAAGTTTAAGTAAAATCAATGTATTTAGTTGGAATAAGAACTGTATGTAAACTACATGATGGAAAAGAACATGATATGGTTGCAGGAAATAGTTAATGGCTTAACAATTTTTATGAAAAAGACAATGATTGGGAAAGAATTTTCTCGGGGAATTGGCCAATCACAGTTTATGGGGTAACTCATTCTGTGAGTTTCACGAGATTGTTCTCTTAATTAATCAATTGTCTTTGCTATAATAAGAAAAGTCATATTGAACAGCAGTGCACATGATTATTAACAGATGTACAATCAAAATCTGATGAAAAAAGTTAAAAATGTTAAAAAAAGATAGAAACGAGATTGTTACTGATTGTACAACAATTGTACAATGTGTGGTAACTAAGTCTGGCAATGAACAGACCAACTGTAATAGATCATTCTTTGTGACAGTACTACCAGCTCGTAAGAAGAAGCCTAGATCCAGTTACATACTAACTAGCTACTCATCTTAAAATAGCTTGGAGTAGAGTACAACACATTTTTGTGTTAACCTTTAGAGATGTGGAAAAGAGTCCCAAGAGATACAAATATATATTTAAATTATTGTTTACTAATGTAATTGTTTTAAGAATATTTTTCTTAATACATTTTCTAGAGAATTCATTAATATTTTTCAGACAAGCATCTGTCGGGGAAAATTTTAATGAATTACTAAAGCTTATAGAGGATAAAGGTCAAATATATTTAATGAAATAAGAGGCCTTGTATACAATAATTTAAATATCTAAAAGAAAGTATTTATAAATTTGGTATTGCTGACTAATATAGAGATCTCTCTCTCAATTATTTTACATGCAAATGTAAGTGAGAGATAAGGGAACTTTATAGTGCTTTTACAAATGTTAGTATATGGTTAATTGCTGTGAAGTTACACCATAAAGGGAAAACAGGTGTTAATTCACAAGCTTGGCCAAAAGTGACAACTGAATGTTAAGAAGGTTTTTCTGTTTAAGTAGGGAATAAATATTTTTTGGATTAAACTAATACAGTGTGAGAGACAGGGTCACATTTGAGTAATTACATATTTTCCAAGTTTTAAGTGTACAATTGTTGGAAAGGTTTCCTGTGCTTCTATATAAAGGTGCCATATATCGGCACAGTGGCATTTATAAAACTTACTGAACACGTGTTTACACTACTGAATTTGAGTATTTGGTTGACAGGGTGACAATCACTCACACTGTATGATAGATGTTAGTTTTAAAAAAATAATCTTATTTCAATATGATCAAATTTCTTTTAGAAATAAGAATATAGAGAAAAAAAAAACACAAGAATTTGATTAAGTTATTGTATAAGATTTAATGTAGTCACAGGATAACGAGGGGGATTAAGAAGATAAAAATAATAATATTTTAAACAAAATAGTGAATAGAATTATTTTTAAATGTAGATATTCTTTTTGCATATCCAGATACCAGATTACTTTTTTTTAAGCTAATGAGAGAAATTCTGAAATACTCATTTTAGAGCACTTTTGTCATCAAACTTCTGAATTTTGTTTTATTTGTTTATAAAATAATTCATAATAAAATAAATAAGTGAATATATAATATATTATAAAAAAATATATTACTCATGAATTAGGCAAGCTATATAGATTGACTATATGAGTTTTTTTTACCAGCTAAAGGTGGATACAAGTATGTTTTTTTAGTTAATTTATTTATATAAATTAATTGAGATACATCTAGAAATAGATAATATTGTTTTACCAAAGTTAAAGTAGTTATGAACTTATGTCATATTCCATTGGGGTTGGATGTCAAACCATGGAATCAGACAATAGTTTTAATAATAAGGACATATAGGCAATTTTAGGCATTTATTAAAAATTTTATGTTTCTTATCATCTTTAATACTTAAATATTATTAAATTTAAATAGGGTAAGGTGATTCAAGAAAAAGGTAGAGATTGAAGGTGATCATAGGAATTCGGAAGTATGGTTACAAAACAGGCTAGGCCTTTGCTAAATTTATAAATAGAAATAATGTCTTGAATGATATTTCTAATGAGTATGATTAATAGTTAAAGCTAAGGTATCAGGAATGTCAAATACCATCTGGGGAAAGTTATATTGTTATTTTTAAGGTTATTTGAGTTCAAAGAATTGGTTAAAAGTAAAATGGGTAAACATTGAAAGGATTATAAATCTAGAATGGTTTATATTGATTAATGAGAATCACTTAAAGAAAACATATATAATTTTTTTATAAGAATGTGATACTTGTTTCAATTTTCTTTCCTAGATATATGTTTCATTTCAAAATTATTCTATTATTTTCTGGACTTATGTACTTAATTTTTTAATTCTATCATGATCATGGAAAGCTCAACTGGACTTCTATTTTTTTCATATTTTTTTTGTTTTTTTCATTCCATCATTTTTTTTGATTATGTTATCAAGGACTATTGCTTGGACAATGATTTATTCATATGGATTTGCATCACATGTCATATCATTATGAAAGGGGGAGTTTGGATGTGATTCTTAATGAATTTTTTTATGAATAAGAGCATATTATGGGTATTGAAAATGTTGATGGTACTGAAATAATAGGAAAAATATAAGTAACTCTGCGTTGACATTTGAAATATGATATTTTCTCCTACAGAATATTTTTGAGTTTATTAGATACTTGAAAGATTATTAACACAGTAATAATTGGGATAATTTGGTATATATTATAGTTATTATATTTAGGTTTCTTAATTTTTACATGAACACATATTAATACACAATTATACACATAAAATTTATTTTATTAAATTTGAGAGAACACATAACTTGGGAAAATTTGGATAGTTTATTATAACAAGGATGTATAATAAATTGTACATTTGGGAATATTAATACATAATGTATCCTAATTTTAAAAATGAAAGAAAGGGTTAGGAATTTAATATAAGAATTATGGGATATATATTTTTAATGAAGAAAATGTTAATCATATCCAAAATAAAAAAAGGGTATATTTAAAATACATATAGGCTTGTGTGGAGGAAAATAATTGGATTTAACTGTCTAAATAAGAGTTATAGTTGAATTAAATAATACATAATAAGAAAAAGGGGAAATAGAAAAAGTTGCTTGCTGATCATAGATAGATAGATAGATAGATAGATAGATAGATACATAGTTAGATAAATACATGAATGGATAGATACATAGATATATAAAGGAATATGATAAATTAATTATGGAAAATTATATTTTTATGTATCAACAGATGAATGGGTTATTTATTATATGTACAGTATCAAGGATAATGTATAAAAAGCATATATTGTAGAATTATTTGGTTATTGAAATTTCCTGGAATGGAAGAAGTTTTATTAATTAATAATTTATATTATGGATTAATATAATTTTTTGATATATCAAAGATATTATTTATTTCTTCCTTATATTAGTTATTTAATATAGTTAAAGTTATAAAGAGTTTTATAAAAAGTTAAATAAATTTATGAAGTTGAAGGAAGAATTATTTGATGATATTATATTATAATTAGATGGAAAATTAATAAAAATGAATAAATATATTAATTTATAGTTTCTTGATGAAGTGAGATAGTTAAATTTTTCACAAGAAAATATTTCAGAATATTAGGAAAATGCTTTTGTACAATATCTGACATACTAAATTATTGTTTATTGTAAATATTTCAGAGAAACGTATTATTTAAAACGAATGCACTTTTGTTGATAGTTATAGTGCATTGAGGGGGAATTGTTGGAAATTATGAATTTATAATATTATTTTGAATAATATTGGGCTCTGAAATATATTAAATGTATTAAATATAATGTAAAGTTAGTTATATATGTGAATGTTATTTCAATGTGCTTCTGGACAGAGAAAGTGTTGTATGTGCAATTCTATTTCAAAACTCATGTGAAGTAATGTTAGAGGAGTCATGTGTGTTTCCTTATGGACTAAAGCCATATAAGTAGCTGTAGTTTGCTTTGAAAAAGCTGACCTAAAGATTTCTTTTTTTTTTTTTGTTCCATAATTTTTTTTTTTTTGTTCCATAATGACCTAAAGATTTCAAACAGTATAAGAGTCGTGATGTCAGCTAGGGAAGGGTAGGAAGAAAGATGGAGGACACTCTCGAAGACGTGACGTGAACACCTGTCAGAACCCTTCCTCCTCCTGACTGACATCTGAAGCCATACCATATCTCATCATCATATGTGTTGCTATGTAAGGTTTATCTGATGTTATGTTTTGAAGAATAAACCAAAAAAGATTTTTCTAATGATGTCGTTCATGCAAGAGTTATTCGATGAAAGCTGAGAAAGGATTTTCAACAGTTCCTCTTCTGCCATTAGCTGATGTTTGCACCAGCATTTTCCTGCTCTTTTCACATAGATAAACAACTGCTCTCAGATAGTGAGGCTGATTTACTAAAAAGTTGAAAATGCAGACACAATAAATTGTGTGAATCTTTTCTTTTCATTGTATTGCCAAATATTGGTGTAAATACATTATGCAAGCACTTGATGCACTTGCCTGATTTTATGTGAAAAGAATAACGTTTTTGCAAAAATCTATTCTTGTAGAATACTGTCACGTACCTGGTCAAGGCCATGCTGATGAGAGGTCTTTTCCTTGCATCTCCTGTCCTGTTTCTCCTGGAGGTGATGACAGGATATAACAGGGCACGGAGTGGCACAGGTGCCTTGTAGGAGACCCTGGCCAGAAGAAACTCACAGCAGGTGCTGAGATGCAAACGAACTGATAAATCTGAAAAGCAGAATCGCGGGCAACAAGTAGACTGGCAGGCAGATGTAGGATACTCTGGCAGACGCAGAGGCACTAGTGGACCACAGGAGATCAAGCAGGCAATATTGGAACCTAAAACAGAGTCAGAGCCAGGCCAGGGTCAATATTGGGTGAACAGGGAGGGCACGTAAACAGCAGGCAGAAGGCAAGGTCAGGTCACAAGCCAGTCTCCGCTCTAATTCATCACAAAGGTGTTCTATTGTTTTGAGGTCAAGACTCTGTGCAGGCCAGTCAAGTTCCTCCACCGCAAACTCACTCATTCATGTCTTTATGGACCTTGCTTTGTGCACTGGTGCGCAGTCATGGGAAGGACAAATCCCCAAACTGTTCCCACAAAGTTGGGAGCATGTAATTGTCCAAAATGTTTTGGTATGCTGATGTCTTGAGAGTTCCCATCACTGTAACAAAGGGGCCAAGCCCAACCCCTGAAAAACAATTCCACACCATAATCCCTCCTTCACAAAATGATTTTGACCATTGTACAAAGGAAGGTCACTAGAGTTGAGCGAACCCGAACTGCAAAGTTTGGGTCCGTACTGAACTTTAGGGTATCCGAGACCCGGACCCGAACCCGGATATTTGAAAAAAGTTCGGGTTCGGGTTCTAGGTTCGGGTATTTGATCCCGCCTGTTGAATAGCTGCAGGGCAGCCAATCAACAAGCATTTCACTGGTTTGCCCTTAGAAGCCATCACAGCCATGCCTACTAATGGCATGTCTGTGATTGGCCAGTGCATCACGTGACTCAACCTCCATAGAAGCTGAAGTCACGTAGTGCTGCATGTCACATGCTCTCAGGCTAGTGTAGGGAGAGGATGCTGCCGGCGCTGTGAGGGACAGATTGCAGATATAATAACATTCTGGACTAGGTAGAGATAACTACTACTACTGCTTTGAGGGACAGATTGCAGATCTCATCCTGCATTACAGAACGATCTGATTCTGGACTAGGTAGAGCCTACTGCTTTGAGGGACAGATTATTGTTCTAAAATCATCTCCAATTCTATAGGGTTAGGTTCCTGCTGTTGCTGTAAGAGACAGATTATTGTTCTAAAATCATCGCCTACTCCTATAGGGTCAGGTTCCTGCTGTTGCTGTAAGGGACAGATTATTGTTCTAAAATCATTGCCTGTTCCTATAGGGTCAGGTTCCTGCTTTTGCTGTAAGGAACAGATTATTGTTCTAAAATCATTGCCTACTCCTATAGAGTCAGGTTCCTGCTGTTTCTGAAAGGGACAGATTATTGTTCTAAAATCATCACCTACTCCTATAGGGTCAGGTTCCTGCTGTTGCTGTAAGGGACAGATTATTGTTCTAAAATCATCACCTACACTGCCACGGTAATGGCCTAGTCAACCTCTAGGCTCCTACTCCACATCCACCCCCCTTCCCCTTTTTATTTTTTTTATTTGATTTTAAGTTATTTTCCCTATCCCCATTTTTTTGTAAGGCACTTGTCCTACTCTTACCCCCATTTTACTTCCTTTTGCAGCCCTCTAGCACTTGCCGGGACTTTTTTACAGCCATTTTTGTGTCGAAAAGTTTGGGTCCCCATTGACTTCAATGGGGTTCGGGGTCTGGGGTAAAGTTCGGTCCCATTCACCTAAAAAAGTGTCAAAAATAAACACACTACACCGGTTGACTCTTTTGCGGGGTCTCCTCCCTCTCCATGGTGTCTTCGGCTCTTTTGCGGGGTCTTCTCCCTCTCCACGGCATATTCTCCTCTTTTGCCGGGTCTTCTCCACTGTCTTCTCCCTCTGTTCTTCCTCTGTACTTCTACCCATGTTGACTCGACGTGATCTCCCGCACGAATGCTGTTTCCATGCTGTGCGTTGACTTATATTGGCATGGGGCAGGGCCACCCACTGACGTCAACTGGAGGCCCCACCCCCTTATGACGGGGCACGATGGGGCAGTGATGTTATAAGGGGGCGGGGCCTCCGGGTGACATCAGTGGGTGTCCCCACCTCATGCCAATATAAGTCAACGCACAGCGCGGAAACAGCATTCATGCAGGAGATCACGTCGAGTCAACACGGGAAGAAGAAGAACAGAGGAAGAACAGAGGGAGAAGACAACAGAGAAGATCTGGCAAAAGAGTAGACGACGGCGCAGAGAGAAGAACCGGCAAAAGAGCAGAAGAAAGAAGTCCCCTCAGAAGAAAGAAGACTCCACAAAAGAGCAGAAGAAAGAAGACACCAGAGAGGGGAGAAGAAATCAGAGAGAGAGAAGACGCTGGAGCTGATTTAATAAAATGCTTTAAAAACCTGTGTAGTGTGTGTATTTTTCACACTTTTTTAGGTGAATGGGTAGGGGTACAATGTGCCCCATACTCATTCACATAGGGTGGGGGGGCGGGATCTGGAGGCCCCCTTATTAACCACTTACCAACCGGAAGGTTTTGCAGCTTTAGGACCAGAGCACTTTTTGCGATTCGGCGCTGCGTCACTTTAACTGACAATTGCGCGGTCGTGCGACGTTGCACCCAAACAAAATTTGCGTCCTTTTTTTCCCACAAATACAGCGTTCTTTTGGTGGTATTTGATTGCCTCTGCGTCATTTATTATCGCCGCTATAAACAAAAGAAGAGCGACCATTTTGCAAAAAAAACAAAATTTCTTACTTTTTGCTAAGATTCAAATCCAAAAAAAAAATATAAAAAAACAATTGTTTTCACCGTTTTTGGGCGATTTATATAATTCCTCATATTTGCGATAAAAAAAAATCGCAATCGGCGTTTATTGATTGGTTTGCGCAAAAGTGGCCGCGTTTACGGATGGTGAGAATTCATTTCTGGGGTTTTTGTTTTTTTTTTATTTTTTACTAGTAATGGCAGCGATCTGCGATTTTTAGCGGTAATGTGATATTGGGGCGGACACGTCTGACATTTTTGACACTTTTTTGGGACCAATGACATTTATTCAGCGATCAGAAATTTAAATGTCCACTAATTACTGTATAAATGTCATTGGCAGCGAAGGGGTTAACCTGCAGGGGGCGATCTAGGGGTTAACTGTGTTCCCTGGGTGTGTTCTTACTGTGGGGGGGGGGTTGGGCTAACATGGGCATGAGAGATCTAACTGATCCCAGTGACAGGGATCAGTAGATCTCTCATGCCCCCACTAAAAGAGCGGGGAACCGCCGTGTTTACATCGGCGGTTCCCCGTTATTTCCCTGTAGCCGCTCATCGCGGCTCGCCGGCGGACATCGGGTCCGCCCGAGCCGCGGGCACACTCCCCAGGATTGCGGCGGGTGGCCCCCTGGTGGCTGAATGCAGATCACCGCTTATTTACGGCGATTCACGCTCAGCGTCCCGGCTGCCGCCGTGAAAACACGGCGCGCGGTCGGGAACCAGTTAAAGGGGGCTTCCAAATTCCGATAAGACCCTCACCCGCAGACCCCGACAACCACTGGCAAGGGTTGTCGGGAAGAGGCTTTTGTCCTCATCAACATGGGGACAAAGTGCTTTGGGGTGGGGAGCCCAGAGCTTCCCTGCCACAAAGCACCCATACTCCCCATGTTGAGGGCCTGCGGCCTGGTATGGTTCAGGAGTGGGGTGCTCACTCATCCCCACCCCCTTTCCTGGCCTGGATAAGGGTCTGGTATGGATTTTGGGGGGACCCCAGGCATTTTTTTTGGCGTGGGGGTTCCCCTTAAAACCCATACCAGACCGAAGGGCTTGGTATGCTCTTGGAGGGGGACCCCATGCTGTTTTTTTTTTATTTGACGTGGAGTTCCCCTTCAAGATCCTCAGAGTACAAGTTGCATGCCAGAGTCGGATCAGTTAAGACAATGATCCGACTTTGATCCGACTTCAATGATATTCAATGGGCCGAGGAAGGATCAAAGTCAGACAAGAGTAGTACAGGAACCCTTTTCAAAGTCGGTCAGACTTGTGTCGGACCAGTTAAGACAGCTCTCATAGGGAAACATTGATTTTGTGATGTAATGCGACTTGTGCTCCTAATGTCAGTCCGATTCTCGAACTAGTGTGAACCTAGCCTAATATAGCTTTGAAAGGGGAATAAAGCTCTCCTACAGCCTAGTACACACCATGAGATTATCGGGCGAATGATCGTCATTTTTTTTGCATGCTTGTCTCATAACGAAAATTCAGAGCTTGCTAAAGTTACAAAATTTCTCATAGGGATGATAAAAAAATTGGAAGTGATGTAATGTATGTTTGCATGGTATTTTTGAACAGCAACTGTACTGAAAATCATATGATCTGGTATCAAATGAGAATACATTTTGTGCTTGTCCCAACGGATAATATCAGATGAACTGGTTTGGGCAGCTCTCATAGCTACATACTAACGATCAGATTATCGTACAATTGCTTCGAAAGAGGTAATTTTCATTTTCAATCTTCTGATCGTGTGTAAGGGCCATAAGGCTTACAATCACTTTGAGCTTTACCGTTCTGTAAGTTACATACAAGTTGCACTAATATGATATTCATTTAATCAATGCATTTTTTATTTTTCATTGTTACCATTTATTCCCTCCAAAAAACAAAGAAATAAAAATATATGTATCTAAGTTTGCTACTAAATTAAAGTTACATCTGTCCCCCAAAAAGTATATACAGTATAATATTTTAGGGTAAACTACAAATGCAAAAAGGTATTAGGCTACATTCACATTGGTGATTTAGACCAGTGCAAACTGTAGTGTCTGGAATCCGAGATTACTACTGTAGCTCTGACCAGCTAGGTGAGGCCAGTCCCATTCATTATAATGACAAGTTGCCAGTGGCTGCAGCTATGTGTGGTCCTCTGCACAGCCAATGTGGACACACTTTGTGTGCTGCTGCAGCACTCTCATAGAGGGGCATATTATTTAAAGGAATTTGGTATTTTTAATGTTACACTGTATGCATTTCAAAAATCACTGCTGTTGGGTGAATAGAATTAAAAAAAATGTTCCCCAGGGCAGTGTCCACCCCCTTATGATATTTTTTGACATACAATTTCTCTATAGCCCAAAAAAATTGGCATTTTTTATGTGACAGGTTTTCCTCCCTCCCATTGATTTAAGTGGAGTTTGAATTCAGCACCTTTGAAGTTTGTCAAACTCTGCTCAAACCAAACCCAGGGCATTCCAGATTGTAGGCAGGTGCAGTCTACTTTTTCCTCTGTAGATGGCTTTATAGATCTCAGTGTAGTTGGTTCCTCTATGATTTCCTAAGTCACTGGGGAAACTATCTGATTGGATGCTGCCACCCCATGTGACTCTGGCAGCCATCTTGGGTCAGGCAGATCCTATTTAAGGCCCTGGCTCCCAGGCTTGGTGAGCATTTTGCTTGTGGGTAGTAAAGGGACAGGTCACCCATCTGACAGCTACAGTGATTAGCGTCAGGGAGAGGCTCCAGACCAGTAGGGAAAGTACAGGGGCATGTCATCCTTCCTGGGCACCTCCCCATTTAGGTAGAGACAGGCCAGGCCACATTCCACCCCTCAAGACAGACGCTGTTGGCACTGTGAGACCTGCTCTGCTACACATTGCTGCTGCATTCTGTAAGTGTTCCCGGTCAGACGCCTTCCCGCCAGACTTGTTGTGAACTGCTGAACTTTTACATTAACCACTCGATTACTGGGCACTTTTACCCCTTCCTGCCCAAGTTAATTTTCAGCTTTCAGTGCTGTCGCGTTTTGAATGAAAATTGCGCAGTCATGCAATGAATATGATTTTTTTTCCACACAAATAGAGCTTTCTTTTGGTGGTATTTAATCACCACTGGGTTTTTTTATTTTTGCTAATATATGAAAAAAGACTGAAAAATGTGAAAAAAAAATTTCATAGTTTGTTATAAAATTTTGCTAATAGGTAATTTTTCTCCTTCACTGATGTGCGCTGATGAGGCTGCACTGATGGGCACTGATGAGGCTGCACTGATAGGTGGCACTGAGGGGCACTAAAAGGTGGCACCGATGGGCACTGATAGGCAGCACTGAAGGGCACTGAGAGGTGGCACTGATAGTCAGCACTGATGGGCACTGATAGGCTGCACTGATGGACACTGATGGACACTGATAGGTGACACTGATAGGTGACACAGATGAGGAGGCACTGATTCACAGCACTGATGGGTCCTAATAGGTGGCACTTATGGGCACTGTTTGATAGCACCAATGGGCACTAATTGGCAACATTGGTGGGGCACTGTTTGGCAGCACTGGTGGGCACTAATTGGCTGCACTGGTGGGACTGCATTGATAATCAGTACACTGATAATCAGTGCCCTAATTATCAGTGCCGATGTCCCTTTAACATAAGCCTGTTATAGGCCTTCTTCTCTTCAGCATGTCATGTCGCTGTCAGCATGAGGGGAAAAAAGCCGATAACCACCTGGTGTTTACATCCTGTGATCAGCTGTCATTGTCTGACAGCTGATCATGGGGTAAAGGGCCATTGTGCTGGGCCTTCACCGTCCCGCCATTTGGCGATCAATATCTAATATGGCCCCCCTTTCTGTAATGGAATCACAAAGGCTGATATGACTCGCCTAATAACACCCGATGTTGCCACAAGGGATGGACGGCCCCTGTCTGTCATAGACACTCATATTACTTGAATCTCAAACAACCTTTGTAGACTACTGGGAGGGAGATTACTTCCAAAGAGGCGGATCTGACATCGTCCCGCCCTGCACGAATCCACAATTCATGACACATGAGGGGCAAGCTAGAATTCCGGGAGTGGACCCAATATTCAGGCTCTTTTAGAGCTGGGGAACTTTAGCAGTTGTACTGCAGCGTCACTTCCGGTGCGCCAAGACAAGCAGAACGTTTTGGCGCCAAATGCTCTGTATTTAAACCCTGCCCCCTGTCCTTAAGCCAAGACGCTGATGAATCTGCGGATGTTTGACGCCACTCCATACATACAAGGTATTTTGAAACTGTTTTAGGGGTCCCAAATGGGGGGCCGTATTATTACTTGAATGTCTAGATATGGGGATGACTATTGTTATATCCTTTGGAAAAGGGGGGGGGGCGCATATGCTCCTGTACATAGGGTCTCCCTATTAGGTCTGTATTCTGTCTCCCAGGTCAGTACAGATCTGGAGGACAGTCCCATATCACCTACATCCACGAAATCCATTGGTGCTATCACAAGATTGTGTCAACACGATCCCCAAAGTAATCTGGGACCATTAGATGCTGTGAGCAGATAATTGGAGTCCGTCTGTCTTCTTTTTGGCGCATCAAAACTGTAAGTTGCACCCCCTTTTTAGACCACTGCCGGCCTGGATAGGACTAACAATGATATGATCTAATGATGATGAATAAATTTTGTATTATACAGCTACCTCGCCTCTACGTTTGAGGATTGGGGCTTACTGTACACGTGACAGTGGCAAGATAAGCATCCATAGACCTGTTATAGCATTTTGGTCAGTGGTCTGAACACAGAGTGTCCCCCTCTTTCACAAAAGTATCAAGGTACCCCTTGTTTGTTATCTATGTACAATATGAATGAAAGGTCTCATATAGACCAATTAACCTATATGCATATGATCAGACTGTAATAAGATGTAGATATATGTGTCCGTTGAACGGATTATTTTATATAAATGTAAAAGACAAATAATACATCAGTACTCTATGTCTATTAAATTATGTCATACTTACTTAGGATACGGATACCTTTAACTGGTTTCTGCTCGATCTCCCCTGAGGAAGCCGTTCTCTCTGCGAAACGCGTTGGGAAGAACAGATACGTATCCCATACCCACCAGTCACTGGAGTCTACCATTATTCCGCCGACTGACAATATGTGGACCTATTTCGGTCACTGTACTGTATTGTCCAACTTTGTAATTTTGTATTTATGTATTTTTTTCTAAAACTGATGATTTTATACGCTGTTTAATAACATTAAACTTTACTTCTATATTACCATACTAGTCTGATCATTCAGAGAGAGTCAACCAGTACCGTTTAAAGTCCCATTATCCATCTCTGTGGGGACGGGGTTTACCCCACACAGATACAACTTTTGATTGGCCATTACCTTTATCTGTTATCAGCTGAGTTTGAAGGACTCGGTGATAACAGAGCGTGCCACCCATGTACCGCAGGGGGCACATGGGCAGCGCAATCACAGGAGGACATCCATGTACACCCTCCCAGCAAAGGAAGCCTGCACTGTAGCCGTCTTTCAGCTATAGCAACGACAGAAAGTTGTTAATACATGTTCTGTTACCTGCAATTGGGCTCTAAGTATCTACTGCCACCACACCACACTGCACCTCACCACAAGCTCATTGCTATTAGTTACCCTCTATTTCATCAAACTTTTAAGCTTGTTAGTATTTTGCAGTCACAATAATATGACATATTGGCCACTTCTGTTTGTAGCAGGGGTTGTCATGATTGATTGTGATCTAAGCATTGATCCTGACTAGAGTTGAGCGAACACCTGGACGTTCGGGTTCGGAGGGTCCGTATGAACTTTGGCAAAAAATCCGGGTTCGGCACCGAAAGTTGCCCGAACGTTATCCTGGACACCGAACCCCATTGAAGTCAATGGGGACCCAAACTTTTAGGCACAAAAATGGCTGTAACAATGTCCTGGCAAGTGCTAGAGGGCTGCAAAAGGAAGTAAAATGGGGGTAAGAGCAGGGCAAGTGCCCTACAAAAAAATGGGGATAGGGAAAATAAATTAAAATCATATAAAAAAATGGGAAGGGGGGGTGGATGTGTGGATGTGGAGTAGGAGCCTAGAGGTTGACTAGGCCGTGACCATGGCAGTGTAGGTGGAAGTGGCGGTGGTCAAGGAGGAGAAGGAGGTAGCCAACATGGAATTTTTTGTGTTTGTTTATAATTGGGGTAGCCCCCAAAATATTGAGGCCTATTCAAAAAAACAAATATATGAATGGCTGTGTGAGTCTGGTCTAAATGTCTATTCTGCACAAGGTACAGACAAGTCTTGTGGGATCCATGCCTGATTCATTTTAATAAAGGTTAGCTTGTCCACGTTGACTGTGGACAAACGGCTGCGCTTGTCTGTGATAAGGCCCCCTGCGGTGCTAAACACACGTTCCGACAACACACTGGCTGCAGGGCAGGCCAGCACCTCCAAGGCATAAAGGGCAAGCTCAGGCCATGTGGCCAATTTGGAGACCCAGAAGTTGAATGGGGCAGACCCATCAGTCAGTATGTGTAGGCGTGTGCACACATACTCTTGCACCATGTTGCTGAAATGCTGCCTCCTGCTAAGACGTTGTCTATCGGCTGGTGGTGCTGTTTGTTGTGGCGGGCTGCTGACAAAGCTTTGCCACATTTCGGCCATGCTAACCCTGCCTTCTGAGGTGCTGGCGGTGCCACAGCTGCGTTGGTGACCTCTTCCTCCTCATCCTCCTCCGCCTTCGCCTTGTGCCCCCGGTGTCATTTTGGAATGCCCTCAGCAGCGCCTCTACCAGTGTGCGCTTATAGTCGCGTATCTTCTTCTCATGCTCCGGTGAGGGAATTAAGGACGGCACGTTGTCCTTGTAACGGGGATCCAGCAGGGTGGCCACCCAGTGATCAGAATAAGTTACAATGTGGGCAACTCGGCTGTCGTTGCGCAGGCACTGCAGCATGTATTCGGCCATGTGTGCCAGGCTGCCCACAGGCAAAGACAAGCTGTCCTCTGTGGGAGGTCTATCATCTGTGTCCACAAGCTGCGTTGGGTGCCACCCTGCTGCGATTCCTCCTCCTCCTCCTCACCCTCATCTTCCTCATCCTCCTCGTCCTCCAGAACTGTGCCCTGGCTTTAATATTTTGGACCTGGCCTATGCTGGTGCAGGAACCCACCCTCCGAGCCACTTGCGAATGACTGGCCTGATAACCATGGAAATGACCCCTCTTCCTCCCCCTCCTCCTCATCCTCCTGTGCCACATCCTCTTCCATCATGGCCCGAAGTGTTTTTTCAAGGAGACATAGAAGTGGTATAGTAACACTGAGAACAGCGTCATCGGCACTGGCCATGTTGGTGGAGTACTCAAAACACTGCAATACGCTACACAGGTCTCGCATGGAGGCCCACTCGTTGGTGGTGAAGTGTTGCTGTTCCGCAGAGCTACTGACCCGTGCGTGCTGCAGCTGAAACTCCGCTATTGCCTGCTGCTGCTCGCACAGTCTCTCCAGCATGTGCATGTGAGGCAGTGAGCGGGAAGGTCGAAGTACCGCTGCAGCGCAGACAGGTGAGCAGCAGCAGGGTGAGAATGCCGAAAGTGCGCACAGACGGCCCGCACTTTATGCAGCAGCTCTGACATATCCGGGTAGTTTTTTAGAAGATTCTGTATCACCAAATTCAGCACATGCGCCAGGCAAGGGATGTGCCTCAAACGGGCTAGGCCCAGAGCCGCTATGAGATTCCGGCCATTGTGGCACACCACCAGGCCGGGCTTGAGGCTCAGTGGCAACAACCACTCATTGGTTTGTTGTTCAATGCCCATCCCCAGCTCCTGCGCAGTGTGGGGTTTATCCCCCAAACATATCAGTTTTAAAACAGCCTGCTGTCGTTTCCCCCTGGATGTGCTGATGTTGGTGGTGAAGGTGTTATGCTGAGCGGATGAGTGGGTGGTCGAGGAGGAGGAAGCGCAGTAGGAGGAGGAGGCAACAGGAGGCAAAAAGAAATGCCCTGCAATCCTCGGTGGTGGAAGGACATGCGCCAAATGGCTAGCCGGCTCAGGCCCACCCGCCACTACATTTGCCCAGTGTGCAGTTAGCGAGATATAGCGTCCCTGCCTGTGCCTACTGGTCCATGTATCAGTGGTTATGTGGACCTTGCCACAGATGGCGTTGCGCAGTGCACACTTGATCTTGTCCCAGACTTGTTTGTGCAGGGAAGGGATGGCTCGCCTGGAAAAGTAGTGGCGGCTGGGAACCACGTACTGGGGGACAGCCACCGCCATCAGGTTTTTGAAACTGTCTGTGTCCACCAGACGGAATGACAGTATTTCAAAGGCCAGGAATTTTGAAATGCTGACATTCAGGGCCAGGGATCGTGGGTGGGTAGGGGGGTACTTCCTCTTTCTCTCCAGTGTTTGGGAGATGGACAGCTGTAAGCCACCGACAGGGGGTCATGCACCAAGGGTCGGCGGTGATGAAAAGGTCCGCTCGGTAGGGAAGGGACGTGTTTGTTCAGACCCTGTTCTAGTTCACACGTGACGCGTTGCGGTAGACA
>BLSH010517170.1:16788-32255 GCA_018402905.1 Glandirana rugosa | reverse complement strand
ATACCACAGGGTCTTAGTTGGGGGCTGGGTTTGTTTCCATAGGGCCGGAACACAAGCTCTGATAGCATTGAGAAGCTGCATCGTTAGGGATTTCTTATATTTCGGGATGGGTCTCCTCGATAGGTGGAGAAGGCAAGCGGCCGGGTCATTACTTACCTCGACCGCTGTCAGATTTTTAATAGTGGAAGTCACCTCATCCCAGAAGGGCCTGAGTGTGGGGCAAGCCCAGAAAATATGAATGATCGTGCCCTCCCCCGACCCACACCTCCAGCAGAGGTCGGGCGAGGCCCTGTTCATCTGGTGAAGCACATGAGGGACCCTATACCATCTGGTGAGGATCTTGTACCCAACCTCCTGGTATTGACTCGCCAAGGAGGATTTGTGTGCTAGAAGGAGGATCTTGTCAATCTGGGAGGGGGTGAATTGCATGTCCAGGTCTCTTTCCCAGCGGCGGATAAAGAGCGGAGGTGACTCCGCTGAGGTGTCTGAGAGAAGCCCGTACAGGAGGGCCAGCGTATGTCTGACAGGTTCTCCATTTCTGCATATCGTCTCGAAGGAGGTGAGGTCACGGGGTCCATATTGGTCCTTCTGTAGGGACTGCAAGAAATGTTTAACTTGGAAAGCACTAAAGGAATCCAGTGGGGGGTCCACCAGTCCCGCAATGTCCCCTAGGGAGGGGAGAGCACTTCCCGTCCAAATGTCACCTACCCGTGATTTCCCCTGATGTGCCAGTCTCCTCACCCCTCGGCTTGTGAGCCCCGGGATGAAGTCCGGGTTGCCAACGACCGGTGTCAGCGGCGATGGAAGTGGGGCGAGAGCCGAGGAACGGAACACCGCTCCCACCACCTCCAATCTTGCCCCTATCAGCGGGTGATCTGTTAAGTCTCCCGGGGGGCGTGTCTGACACCAAGGCAATGTCTCGAGGGGCAAAGAAACTTCCTCCCTTTCCATTGCCACCCACTGTTTGGATTCAGCGTTACAATTCCAGTCCACCACCCGGGAGAGGTGGACGGCTCTGAAATACCTGAACAAATCAGGGAACCCCAGGCCCCCCTTCAATTTTGGGAGTGAAAGGGTTAGTAACCGAATCCGTGAAGGTCTATGTGACCAGATGAAATCTCGGAACAACGCCTGTAGTTGTTTGAAGAATCCCAACGGGATTCGAATGGGGATTGCTTGCATTACGAATAGTACCTTCGGGAGGATGGTCATTTTGACCGCTGCACAACGACCGAACCATGTCAAGGTCAAAGAGTGCCACCTCTGAAGTTCTAATTTCAGTTGATGGAGTAGGGGGACAAAGTTGGCAGAGTACAAATCAGCCGGATCAGAGGTGATACTGATCCCTAAATATTTGATAGGGGCATTTGTCCAATTGAACGCAAATGATGAGCGAAGCCTGTGAGCTTCTGGGGAGGGGGTCGTAATGTTGAGGGCCGCGGACTTAGACATGTTGATCTTATAGTTCGAAAGTTCCCCGTATAGCCGCAATGCCGCCAGAATATTTGGCAGAGATATTCCCGGGGAGGCAACAAAGAAGATCAGGTTGTCAGCGTACGCCGCCACTTTGTGGTGCCCTGAAGGTTTCCGCAATCCCGTTATGTTCGGATCTCCTCTGACTGAGCAAAGAAAGGGTTCCAAGGACAAGATAAAGATGATCGGGGATAAGGGACACCCCTGGCGCGTCCTGTTCCCCAGAGAGAAGAATTCAGAACACCAATCGTTAACCCGGACGGCCGCCGACGGGCACGAGTATAGAGAGAGAATCCAGCTGAGCATGTTGGGTCCTAGTCCTATGTGTGACAGGGTGGCCCGCATAAAATGCCAGGCCACCCTGTCGAATGCTTTCTCTGCGTCAGTTGAAAGAAGGATGAATGGCTCCCGTGTTCTGCGCGCAGAATATATGAGATTGAGCACCCGAATGGTGTTGTCACGTGCTTCGCGTAGCGGTACAAAGCCCGCTTGGTCTAAATGCACAAGCGACGGTACATGTGGGAGAAGCCGATTAGCCAAGATTTTAGCGAATGGCTTTAAGTCAGCGTTAAGAAGGGCAATTGGACGATAGCTTCAGCAGTGAGCTGGGTCCTTGCCGTCTTTGTGTATTAGTGTAATGTATGCTCTCAGTGCATCCACTGGAAGCGTGCCCTCTCCCGTTAGTGCATTGTACATTGTCAAGAAATGTGGGGTAAGGATGTTGGCAAAAGTTTGGTAGTAAAATACCGTAAAGCCGTCTGGTCCAGGGACTTTATGCGGTTTCGTCTGGGCCATGGCTAGTTTTAACTCGTCAGCCGTAATGTCGGCTTCCAGGGTGTCTGCCATTTCCCTAGTTAGGGACGGCATCCCTGAGTCCACAATATAACACCGAGCCGCGTCAGTTCGTGCTGCAACCTCCTCCTGAGAAAGGTCGGGGTGCAGATTGTACAATTGTCTATAGAAATTGTAAAACTCTTGGGAGATCCCCTTAGAGGTGTGGATTTTGTCTCCCCGGCTGTTAACTATGTTGGGGATGTAGGTCCGTTTCCTAGGGCCGCGCAGTGCCTTGGCTAGCATCGAACCAGGTTTATTGGAGAATTCAAAAAACGATCTCCGTGCCCATTCTAAACGGCCTATAGCTTGCTGGTAGAGTAAAGCGTTCAATGCCTCCCTGGCCTTTGTCAGCTCCAGGAGGTGGGCTGCCACTAGGGACCTTTTGTGTTGCAGCTCCAGAGAGCGAACCTGTGTTAGGAGCTTATTGACCTGTTCCGCCCTGTCTCTCTTCCTCTGGGCTCCCCGTCTAATTAGAACCCCTCTTATCACACACTTGTGTGCCTCCCAGATCGATGCAGGGGTGATGGATGGGCCATTGTTAATGGCAAAGTACTCGGAGAGTGCTTGAGTCACTTCCTGGCGGATCTCGGGAACCTGAAGCAGAGACTCGTTGAGTCTCCATGTAGGCGGGTTGGTACGTGCCTCCCCCCAGCTCAGCGTGAGATATATCGGGGCGTGGTCCGACAAAGAGATCACGCCGATCTGGGAGGATGTCACCATGGGCAAATATCTATGTTGTATCAAAAAAAAATCGATCCTGGAGTATGTTTGATGGACCGACGAGTAGTAGGTATAGTCTTTATCCCTGGGATGCATTATTCGCCAGGGATCAACTAATTGTAAATTAAAGAGTTCCCCTTCAGCTTTTTCAGGTATGAGAACGAAAGGTGTGAAGCCCTTCTGGAGACATCCAGTAGTGGCTCTGGCGAGAAGTTAACATCTCCTCCCAACACAAGAGTGCCCTCCTGGAAATCTAACAGAACTGGGATCAAGGCCCGCAAGAAGCCAAGCTGATCGGAGTTAGGGAAATAAATGTTGGCTAGAGTCACTGTGGTAGAACCAATTTTCCCCTTCACCGGCTTTATATTTTTAACTAAGAAATTTCTTGATGACCTGTTCCGTGATAATGAAAAAAATGTTAATGTGTTTAAAGTTCAAACCTAGCCAGACTTGGTTTAAAATGTTAACAAGGTAAAAAAGATAACAAGAGCTCTGAAGTTTAGACATTCAATGGACCCTATGGTGCCTTCAGTTACATTGATTTTGAAATTGATGTCTGTGGAGCCCCTGGGACTTTAGAATGCACACAAGATAATAAAGAGGAGCTAAACCCTCAAATTCTTTACAGCCAAGGTAGCTGCCATTTTAGCCTCCATTTGCTCTGCATTTGACATTGAGCTGCATATGTGAACAGCTGATGACACCAGCTGTTTGATGGCCTGGCAGTTTGGGTAATAGCTAACATATGCACACTAGTAACGGTGACAGTTACCTTTCAAGGCATGCCTTAAATGCTACTGTTCAGGAAACAATTACATCACTGGGTGTATTTCCGCTTCAATGTCTCTACTAGATGAGATTAAGCTCCAGCCCTCATCCCCTGCCTACTGAGGTCAAAATGTCAGAGCCTCAGTGGGTAGTAGAGGTTTATCAATTGACATTTCAATTACACTGGCATCATTTCAGCATTATGATATACTTTTTTGGCAAGGTCAGTTTTACTTTAACAATGACAGACTAAAAGTGACCGAGCACATGACATATGTTGAATTAAAACATACATGCAATGCTACATTAAACATATATGAATGCAGCAGATTACAAATCAGACAGTGACCCAAACACACAGAAGTCACCAACAATGTCATGCAAAATATGGCAGATCTCTTTTTAAAATATGCACAGACTGGAAATCCAGCAGCTTTTGAGTTTCTTCCCAGAAGTGTGTTGTTTTTATCCCAATACAGAATGATATTTGTTATTGGCAGGGTACATAGTAAGTAAAAATGTCAGTATTAAAGCAATGAACAGGCTAGTTACATTTTGTGATGATCAGATTCCAGTACATTTCACTCATAACCTTTCCCATTTCCCGACAATTGACCAGTCTGATAAGCTTCAAAATATATATTGTGAGAGCCAATTATTATCAATAGGTTTTAATTGTGTTTTCAAATTATAAAGTGACCATACAGCAATTGTGCATTGTACATTATATAACATACCTTATATTTCTCTCAGGCAACATTATTGGTTGTATACAGAGTCATACAAAATTAGATACTGCTTATCGAGCATCAACATACAGTAGATAAAATGAATACCAGTTGGTCTGGTTGTTAGCATGGCATTACCTCCTCAGATACCCCAATGGGATCAAACTGTGCCCTGGGTGGGGTGCGCCACGTCCAGTCAAAGTAAGCACTTGTTATCAATCTAGATTACACATGAGAGAACTGCTACTTAGTGTAGTTGTGTCAAAAGATCTTTGTTGAAACAATAATAGGGGGGGTAGGAAAGAAGGGGAAAGAGGGGAGGGAGGGGACAAGTCACTGAAGCAAGAATTCTCCTTCTTTGTTAACTATCAACCATACAATCAGGGTGTTTCAACCAGTATTCCCACTGCTTTTTGAACATATCAGATGTTAGGTTGGTGATGGCCATTATTCTCTCCATTTCATATTGAAAGTTTAGTGTGGTGAGCATGTCGGTTTTAGGTGGTGCTTTGGTAGACTTCCACTGCCTGGTAATTGTGATTTTTTCCGCTAGTAATAGTAATCACCACTCTAAATTTGGGTGGTAGGTCGTGTATATTTAAGTGAAGAAGCGCCATTTCGGGATTAGGAGCTATACGTTGGCCACAAATGTCCGAGATAATGTTAAAGACTTTATTCCAAAAGTACCTTACAGAGATAGACGCCCAGAGTATGTGGCATAATGTGCCAGGTTCTCCACATTCCCTCCAGCAGAGGGCTGGGTGGGATGGGTAGATTTTAGAAAGTCTAAATGGGTTAAGGTACCAGGAATGTATTACTTTTTGGAAGAGTTCCCAATGGTTTGCACATTTAGGAGGAGTGGGTAGTGGAAAAGGCCTTTACCCAGTGCTCATCTGGGAATGTCTTTCCCAGTGTTTTTTCCCATTTTAGTATGGTATTGGGCTTGAGGAAGGAGTTTTGAGCCTGGATGCTTTTGTAGAATAGAGTAATGCCTTTTAAGGGAAGGGGGTGTTCTTGGAAGAAAGTGTGTATGGAGACTGGCATTTCCATGTATAACGGTATTGGGTGTTTATGTAGAAAGGATCAGATTTTTATGTAGCTAAAGTGGTCTGCCGGCTGAAGATTATGATGGTTAACTAGGTGTTGAAAGGTTGTTCCATTAAATAGATCCTTCAGGAGAGTGAGGCCCCTGCTCTGCCAGGTACGAATATGAAGGTGGGGGATAAAGTGACACAATACCAGAAGCGGTGTGGGTATTTTAGTAACTGCTTCGGTATTATGTAATATTAAGGGAAAATCCTTCCATATTTTGAGAGCCGCTTGAATTGTGGGAATGTCTGTCGTTTGCAGCGAAGTTCCTAGTTTGGTGGCGATAAGTGTCGTCCTAAGGTCTTTGGACTGTGTGTATGAGGCTTCTATACTGGCCCATGTTTTGTGTTTGGGGGTGTTCCACCAGCAGCAGATTTGGTCTAAGATACATGCCTTATAATAGGCTGTAACATTGGGTACTCCTATTCCACCACTTTTCTTTTTCCGCATCATGGTTGTAATGGTGAATCTAGGGGGTCTATGGTGCCATATGTATTGATAGAAACACTTTTGGACTGAGGAGAGGAAAGTTTGCGGTATTTGTATATTTGTATATTGATAGTGTGAAAAAGGTAAAGTAATTTGGGGAAAATCAGCATTTGAAGGAATGCTATTCTCCCCATTACCTATAGGTCCTGTGATCTCAAATGGGCTAGTTGTTGTGGTAGGGAGTCTAGGAATGGCTTAAAGTTACTTTTGTACAGTTGTGATGTTTTAGCTGTTAATTGGATGCCCAAAAAAGACATTTATGCCTAGAATTTGAGACTTAGATGCATTCCGTTTATAAAATGAGGCTTTACTTTATTCACTTAATGATTGTTGGGTCACTGCTAAAGATTTTACCGGGTTGGTGAGGATAAGCATAACATCCTCTGCCAACAGACTTAGACTGTGCTCAATGCCTTCCACAGTAAGACCAGTAATATCAGGATGGGTTCTAATACTCTCCGCTAGAGGCTCCATCAGTAATGTGAAAATAATAGGTGATAAAGTGCACCCCTGCCTTGTCCCATTTGTTATACGTATGGGTTTGGAAGATAGACCTGAGGTGAGGACAGTGGCCAAAGGGTTAGAGTACAAGGCTAGTATAGCGGTATGGAGCCACCCTGTTGTCAGAGCCAATTATTGATAGCGCCAAATACATTTGAGGCTATTAGGCAACTTTATTGATACTTTGCTGTTGGTTTATCTTTGTTTATGAGTGCAGGTAAGCATACTGTAGGTAGGAAAACCTTTAGAATGGGGACTATGTTTCCCTCCAAATATTAGCTGGTTCCTCACTTTTGTACAGGGTGTGTGTATATACTTTTCTGCATTGTATTCTCGTATGAATAAACCCATGATTACTGTGTCATTTATTGTAATAGAGTCAATCATTAAACTGTACACATGTTTTTTTTTTATTGTATAATGCTACATAGTCTTTTAACAGTGATTTTATTTTTTATGCTATTTATAAAAAAATAAATCTTGGGGCGTGGCCGGCAGCCCTGTAAAGCTCTGGGTTAGCTTGTCTAAAATCGCAGCTCACTGTGACCTGAAGCACTGGCTTTTCCACTCCACACACAGGGGAGACTGTGGAGAACTAATCCAGTGACATGGGAAAGAGGAAGAAGAGAGAAGGGCCCTGAAAATTAATAGATTTCTTCACCCTGGCAGTGGCCAGAAGGAGCCAAAAAGGCACCAGCCCTTCCTATCCAGCAGCAGCAGCAGTGATGAACAGAACAGGGAGACAGGGCACTCAAGTGCAGTAGGAGTTCACTAGCCCAGGTAACCTCTCTACTTCCAACATTCCTGTAAAGCAAAGAAGAAAACTGGCTGATACAGAGGGTCCTGGGATAGATCTGAGGCAGCGGAGTTGGCAGACTCTGCTAGATATGAAGAATAACTTAACTTCTTCCCTACCAGTGGTCACGCTGTTGTGGACACTGCTATGAAGGACATGTTGATATCTCTAAGGGGGACTTTGCAACACGACATGGCTGTATTCATGAGGAGCACACAGAGGGAGCTTGATACTTTAGGGGAACGAGTGGACCATGTTGAAAATAAGATGGTGGAATTTATAATGGTCTGGAGCAAGAATTTAAAATGCTTAAACTTAAAGTGGATGACCTAGAAGATAGGCCCCGCAGGAACAATATAAAATTCTGCGGCATTGCAGAATTAGTCAAGGTGGTGGAATTGCATCCATTTCCTGCAATGCATAATAGCTGACTTATTGCCTTCCACTCCTCCCCACAATATTATCATTGATCGGGCCCATAGACTCTCAAAGCTGGCTTACCTACCTGGCAGAATCCCCAGGGATGTAATTGCCATAATCCATTTTTATCACATCAAAGATAAAGTCATGCATGTCACACGGCAATGTCCATTGCTGCCTGACCCATACTCTGGGATAACTCAGTATGCTGATCTATCCCAGGCCACCATGATGTTGAGGAAAGACCTAACCCAGTTTACCAAAATTATTTACTGCTCGGGTTTCCCAGCCAAACTTCTCATTAACAGGAACAATGAATCCCACATCATCACCTCACTAAAGAGGACTAGAACTTCTATGCAGGTGGAATCTGCTACCAGAAGATTCAGACGACATTGTGGATGAACCTAGCCAAGGAGCTACTTCTTCTTCATCCTGCATCTACCTTCCCCATCTTGAAGTGCCTTCCAATGCCTTTTTTGCTCTGCCGTGTAATTGGCCACCTCTCCCTTAACAGAGTCAAACAGAGACAGGATGGGAAGCCGCTCCAGGTGAGAATGTAGACCTCAATCAGGTGTGTGCTCGTCCAGTTCATGCACTGATCAATGGAAACATCAAAAAAGAGGAGTTGACAGCACTCTGATTATGACTAAGCGGACCTAGTCTCCGTGAAACATGTCAATCATTTTCCTTTGTCATGTATGTTCTTGTGGCATGTTGTAACATTCCGTTATTTTTGGAATAAACAATCATTTTTTCCTCTATTGGTGATCGTGCTGTCAACTCCACTTTTTTGATGTTTCCACCTCTCCCTTAACCTTGTTAAGCTCCAGTGCTTCTAGATCCTTTTGGAGACCCGCATGGTCAAATTAATTTTGTTCTCTTCTCCCGCCATTGTTTTTGTGTAGGATGCTCCTATACATTTTTTTTACAGTTTTTGTCAGTTTCTATTTTTTTATCTTATTTTTTTTAAATTTTGAATCCTCTGTTTACCATCAGGTTTTGGCATCTTATGGCTACACTGATGCCACACATGCTATCCTTCGAATTCTTCACCAACACCATTAGACGGCAGCAAATCTTCTGTGTTTATACTGATGGCAATTAGAATACTCTGTTTGAATGTAAGAGGTCTGAACAGGTCTTTATAAATGCAGAGCCTTATGGGAGGAGACCATGCGGCAACAATGCGATATCTTATATGTTCAAGACAAGGCCCCATGTGCTCCCATGTTAATGTTCCACATATTTTCCCATCGACAGCACCGAAAAAGAGAAACAGAATCCTTCTAGCATTTAAGGACACCGTCTTGTTTAAACTTGTGGACAAACATATCGATGATCAGGGTAGGTTTATAATTCTCTTTCAATAGTTTTGTATTGAATTGTTTCATTACAAATAAGCCAAAACATTGCAAAAATGCAATAAAGTCTCACAAAGTAACTGAATAGATCATCCCAATAAGGTGACTGAAGTGCTTAAAAAGTGACAAAGTGCTCCACAGTGCTCCAAATGGTCAACAGTAGTGTTGAGCGAACCCGGACTGTAACGTTCGGGTCCGTACCGAACTTTTGGGTGTCCGGGACCCGGACCCGAACACGAACACAGACATTTCAAAAAACGTTTGGGTTCGAGTTCTGGGTTCTGGTAGTTGATCACGCATGTTGAATAGCTGAAGGGCAGCCAATCAACAAGCGTTTCACTGGTTTGCCCTTAGAAGCCATCACAGCCATGCCTACTAATGGCATGGCTGTGATTGGCCAGTGCATCATGTGACCCAGCCTCTTTTTAAGCTGGAGTCACAGTGCTGCATGTCACATGCTCTTGGGTTAGTGTAGGGAGAGGATGCTGCCAGCGTTTTTGTGAGGGAGCGATTGCAGACATTTTAACATCTGATTCTACATCCTGAGATTACTACTGCTGTTGCTCTGAGGGACAGATTGCAGAAATTTGAGATTTCACATACTGCTGCTTTGAGTGACAGATTGCATATCAAACACAAACTCTGCATAACACAACGATCGATATGATCGTGCACAACGATCAGATTGTTGGAGTAATTTGAGATTTCACATACTGCTGCTTTGAGTGACAGATTGCAGATCAAACCCTGCCTAACACAACGATCGTTACGATCGTACACAATGATCAGATAGTGGGATCGTACACAACGATCAGATTGTGGGTGTAATTTGAGATTTCCCATACTCCTGCTTTGAGCGATCAGACTGCACTAGGTAGAGGCTTCTGCTTAGAGGGACAGATTATTGTTCAAAAATCATCTCCTAGTTCTAAAGGGAGAGGTTCTAGCTGCAGCTGTAAGTGACACATTATTGTTCAAAAATTATCTCCTAGTTTATTTGATTTTAATTTATTTTCCCTATCCCCATTTTTTTGTAGGGCACTTGCCCTACTCTTACCCCCATTTTACCTCTCTTTGCAGCTCTCTAGCACTTGCCAGGACATTGTTACAGCCATTTTACCCCTAATAGAGGTTTTATGTGCAGCCCATAATGTGATTGGAGATATGTTGTGTGTATCATTCAGTAAGAAGTATTCCTGAATTTCACTATCAATTTCCTTTACATGAATCGGGTTACTCATTATGGAGGCATTAAGTCTCCAGTTATATCCCTTGCGAGATTCAATAGGTCTATTTAAGACTGGGAGGAGGGAAGAGTGGTCTGATAAGACAGAGTCCCTAATATAGGATTTGGAGACCAATGGAATATGGGTGGCGAGTATGAAAAAATGGTCTATTCTAGCAAACGTGTTGTGTGGGCTAGAATAATGCGTGTAATCCCGAACGGTAGGATTCATTTCCCTCCAGGTATCCACCAGCCCCCGTTGGAATATTTGTCTTGCCACCTTAAGGCTTTGCCTTGTGGGACAAATCTGGTTCCTTCCATGAGAGCATGTTTTATCAAGGCCCATGTCAAAGCCTGTATTAGAGTCATCCCCATAGACAATTAAACCTTCAGCAAGCGGGGTTGTGATTTGGAAAAGGGCTTCAAAAAATTTGGATTGGCCTTTACTTGGTGCATAATATGAAATGAAAGTGTAGAGCTGGTTGTCTATGAGGTCCTTGAGAAGTAAAAATCTTCCATCTGGGTCCCTCAATTCTGAGATACATGAAAATTGGACATTGCGAGAGAAGAAAATGCCTGAGCTTTTGGTTTTGTTGGTTTTGTTGCCTGCGTTTGTCAGGTAGAATTTGGGGAATTTGGGATAGATAAAAGAGGGGGAGTATGATTTTGGGAAATGGGTTTCTTAAACAAAAACTATGTCTATCTTTTGGTCAGAGTAATGTTGGAATGTCTTTTCACGTATTATGGGTGAGTTCAGGCATGAATAATGTTAGATGCAATACGGAGAGAGGGTTTGGGTGAACTAGGATCAGCCATGGAGCAGTTTAAGGTGCATAAACGGTAATCCTCGACCACCTACCTTTTGTCTGGTAAGTGCGATGGGATCTGGAACATGAAGAGGGTTTCTGGGGAGCCTGTGTCGGAGCCATTGGAGTTGCGAGCCTACTTCTGTCACCAAAGAAGAAAAGAAGTGCCTAAGAGAAGGAATAAACAGGTAGAAATTATAAAGTATAAATAGAATAGAAAAAGAACTTAGGGTGAGTACTAAGAACATACTTCAACAAACAAAAATTGGTGCCCCCAAACCGTTTGGGGGTGCCCTGTCCCAGGGAAATAAAAGATTCATTCTCCGCGAGCAGGGGGTAGGCGCAATGCTACCACTCCCATCACCGTGTCCCGTATATAAGAGGAAGTGAGAAGTATAAACTATAAACAATGTGAACCCTAAGATAGGACCATTAACATATTGAATATTAACAGGAATCAAACATTAGAGGGAGGATAGGCCCGGGGTGAGGTAAACGACTGTAACAAGATTATTCCCTTAAAAAGGACATGGCTTCTAAGCACAGGGTCAAAATGGCTGTGGGCATGGAAACCAAGGGCCCCAGTTCATCGGGACTACTTGGATGGGGGGAGGGGAAGTTCCAGGAAGGAAGCCTTGCTGTTTAAGTTACTGATTAATCGTCAAGTAACAAGTAATCGATGACAGGGTCTTATCTTGGAACTCCAAAACATGGTTAGCCACAGAAAGTCTGAGTGGCCTTCTAGTCAGCTATAAGATCAAATAGAAGATAAGTTGCCAATGAATTTAGAGAGAAACAAGCAGAAATCCGATTAAAGGACTAGTTATGCTCAGTGAACCAAGGTGGGGTAAGATGCCACAGAGAAGAAGAGTCGACCGAGAATTATGGGATTCTCTTGTCCAGGTGGGCAATACTGCCTGGGGGTCCATGTGGACCTGTCTCCAGTGTTGGAGAAGAAGAAAATAAGTTGCTCCTCTACTTCAAATCATGGGGGGATTCCTTATTTGGCCTTTTTGGATTTCAGCTTCTGCCATAGAGCGGTAAGAGGGCTGGAAGGAGGGGGTCTCTTGTGGGGGGACTTGTGGAGGAGGTTTGCATCGGAGAGGGTGGGTCTTTGGAGATAATTCCCAGTTGCTGTAGAAGAATTTCACCCTCTTGGAATGTGGAGAACCTGTAGGACTTGTTGGGAAATTCAAATTTCAATCCGAAGGGAAACTACCACCAGTATTTTATGCTTTTTTGAGCCATCACTGACAGGAGTGACCTCCGTTTTTGGATTGTGAAAGGGGAAAAATTTGGACCGTATGTCCTAAAACTTGAATTTGGGGGGTAGAGCGAGCCCTTTTCATGACTCTTTGAAACTATAGTAATGTGGTTTCACCACAATGTCACGTGGCAGTCCATCAGACCGAGGGGATCCCAGGGCTCTATGAGCCCGATCTAGCTCCATTTTGTGCGTCTGGATATCTGGTATAAGGGTCTTGATAAAAATCTGTACTGCTTCTTTTACCTCTG
This sequence comes from Glandirana rugosa, assembly GCA_018402905.1. Taxonomy (NCBI): domain Eukaryota; kingdom Metazoa; phylum Chordata; class Amphibia; order Anura; family Ranidae; genus Glandirana; species Glandirana rugosa. The sequence continues at coordinate 19,527 of BLSH010517170.1, read as the reverse complement.
TTACATTCTCAGGAAGGCCCTTGATCCTGAAGTTGAGCCTCCTCTATCTATTTTCCAGATCGTCAATTATGCAATTCCTGGACAAGGTCTGAGTTTTGGTTGACCCAGTCTATGGTGGCATCCATTTTATTCTCCACAGTGTCAATACGGGATTCCAACAGTTGTAAGTCAGATTTGATTTCAGAGGTGATCTTGGCTGCTGTCTGGGCGAAACCCTTATCCAGCATCTCTGCGAATCACTGAAACATGAAGGTCATGTCCTGCTGCTGGGGTAGGTGCATATCCATTTCCTGGAAGATGTTAGGCCGTGGAGCAGGTGCGGTTGAAGGGGACATGAGCATGTCATCTAATGTGTGGTTGATGAGGGAGACTGTTGAAGCTGGTGAAAGAGTGCCCCCCTGAGCTTGTAGTCCGAGGGCTCCTCCGCCCACCTCTGCCCGAGGAGAGTCCTGCCAGGAGGGTGACCCTGGAAGAGCTGTTAAGGCCTCCTCAAAGGGGGGCTGTTTAGCTGCCATGTTATGTGTCTGCTGTTTCTGGCAGTGAACTGAAATACGACTGCACATCGCGCCTGACAGTCTTAGCCCACATAAAAGGGGGGTGTGCTGGGGTGGTTGGGGCACCTTGTGGCTGGGTAGGTGTTTCTGGGGTACCTGAAATCCTTTGCAGCAGTGTTTAGTGTGCTCAGAGCCCCGTACTCCCCCTTCAGCTCCGTCCTGCCGCCATTTTGGGAATCTCTGCCGTTCCTACACTTGGCCTGAGAGGTCTTCAGATATCCTTGTGACTGTGCTCAGCGCACTTGGAGAGGCTTCCTGGGGGTTCAGGGGGTAATCCGGTATCTTGCTGGTGCTCCTGAGTCCATCGGGTTCACTACGGGGAGCGTCGGAAGATCAGAGTGGAGCGGAGCTCTGTGATCAAGCGGCCATCTCACAGAGTATCGCGCATGCGCCTCCAGGTTTATAATTCTAGTAGCTAAGGTAAATAATGTGCTATACACAATAGTTATCCTGTATGCTCCTAATCAACATCCTATACACTTTTTTGAAAATTGTATCGACAAGTGAAAAGGATGCAAAAGGGAAATGTTCTTATATGTGGAGATTATTATGTTGTGATTAACATGTCTATGGACTCACACTGGGAAACAGAATCAGGGATTGAGCCCCTTCTGCTTCAGTGAGGAATTGTACAACCTCTGGTAGTTTCTTCACATGTCTAAAAGGGGCTATTCATTCTTTTCTCTGCTTCATAACAGTTACTCCAGAATTGGTTTCTTTCTCACTGATAAGCATCTGTTACAGCATTTATCTGAGGCTCGCATCCATAATATCACGTGGTCAGACCACGCTCCTATCTCAGTGGACATCATGGATGTGCAGGCCTGTCCGCGAACCAGCTTATGGAAGAATAACACCTACATTTTGTCCATGCCACATTATCGCACTGAAATCTTGGCTAAGTTGAAAGAGTGTTTCCTGTACAATGATACTGGCATTAGCACTGCCACTACTGTATGGTGTGCCCATAAGTCATTTATAAGGGGGTAATGATTCAAATAGCATCCAGAGAGAAGTAAAGGAGGCAGCAGCATCTTTCTTCCCTGCTTAAGGAAATAGCCCAGTTGGAAACTTGCAGGGAGGGATTAAGGCAACTACTTATTTCCAATTATGACAAGTATCTTAAAAGATTGAAAATATCTTACTATTGACAGAACAAAAAAGTGGGCAAATGTCTTGCCTCTCAGCTTAAACAGCAACAAGTGAAGGCTAAGCTTTCTAGCTTACAGCATCACTCCTGGTAAGATGTTCCACAACCCTCGGGACATTGCGGATACGCTCAGTGAATATTATAAATCCCTCTACAACCTCAAAGATGTAGCCAACAGTCCTCAACCAACAACAGAGGATATAGAGGAATTTCTCAGCTCTATTAATCTCCTGACTATTGATGAGCCTACTCTTACCTCCTTACACCGCCCCAGAGGTTCAGGCAGTTATAAAATCACTCTCCTTGAACAAAGCACCGGGGGCAGATGGTTTCTCTGCTGAGTACTACAACATTTTTTCAGACATTATCTCTCCTTGTCTTACTAGTGTTTTCATTGATGCTGCAGCCTCTGGTACCTTCCCTAAGGAAATGCTACCAGCAGTCATAATAACACTCCTAAAACCAGAAAAGGACCCAACTCTTCCTTAAAACTTTAGGCTTATTTCTCTTATCAATTCTGACCTACAGATTTATATGCAATTTCTGGCCAATCAATTACTGGAAGTCACGCCCCTTTTAACCACTTAAGGACCGGAAGGATTTCCAGCTTTAGGACCGGAGCCCTTTTTGCGATTCGGCGCTGCGTCGCTTTAACTGACAATTGCGCGGTCGTGCGGCGTTGTTGCCACTTTTTTTTACAAAAAAATATAAAAAAAAAACCTAAACATAAAATCGTTTTTCATTCTTTAAACCCAAAAAAACGTTTTAACAGCGAGAAGAAAACAAATATCGCCACTAGTCTTTACTGCGTCTCCACTAGTTTATGGTGGTTTTCTTTCGAGATAAACACCCTTTTTTTCCTGCGGTTAAAGCAAACCCATGTTGCGGCGTGCTGGCGCGTTAACAGTCAATTTCGCTGCGTCGCGGCTTAGCGTTTTTCCCGAGGCCAGGATTTCGACCTTTAGGAAGGCCAGGAATTCACCAATTTTCCCCGCACTGAAGGTCATTAACTAACCGGTCTTTAACGTATATTTA
>BLSH010517146.1:125739-141949 GCA_018402905.1 Glandirana rugosa | reverse complement strand
CGCAACCGAGGACTCCTAGACTTGAGGAAATCTCGGTCGGTCGTAAAAACATCCTTAATTCTTGGAGGTGTAATGTTTTTAACTAAAAATTTCGGTATTACAATGTATTAATTTGTAACGTTAGCTATGGAACCATTGTTTTTTATATTCTCTGTAAACCACGTGTCTAGAACTTTGGTTACTCTCCTTAGGACCATCTCCAGTCAAGTCATGACACAACGTACAACCGAGGTATTGAGTGTACCTTTTGTTAATTTCTTCTTAGACAACTACCTTTTTTCCCTATTTGTTTGTCATTTTGTGTATTGTAAAAAACTCTCCGGACTCCATTTTTCTTGGGAGTCCTCATCTCAACCCGTGCGATCGTTCGGGTTCCGTCCGGACCCGGACCCGGACTTTGTCCCGAGGTTCGGACGGACCAGCAGAACCCGAACTTCCAGGTGTTCGCTCAACTCTACTCCTGAGGGTTCTTTTTACCTCAGGCCTCTCAAAAAATGTTATGTGTTTTACTGTTTGTTTATCCCTTTTTTCCATCAACAGATTCTTCTTTAATTGTTTTCCATGTGAGTTATGGAGCCAACATGCAACACAGTACTGAACTGACCTCTACCAGGATTCCTCTCATTGGTTTCAAGATCTGTGCACCAAATGTCTCTTATATTTTTTGTTACCAAGGTATCGATTGCAATGTTTAATTATGTAACATTATGGCTTTAAAAATCAATTTTTGTAATGTGGAGGTTCTTAATTCCTACAAAAATGCTGGCTGGCTCTAAAGGAGTTCAGATCCTCAGGAGCCAACGCGATCATGGTTCAGGAGACCCATTTCAAATCTGGCGGTTCTTTAAGTTTGCCTCCAAGCATTTTCCCATAACTTTTGTAGCCTCCGATCCCTCTGGGAAAGCCGGAGTAGCAATCCTAATCAAACGCTCTTGTAACTTTCACGTATCATCCTCATTTTTGGACCCTCAGGGTCGCTTCATTCTCCTGAACTGTGTTCACCTACGCACAACTTTTAACCTAGCAAATGTATATGCTCCAAATATTGGTCAAATTGGTTTTCTTACAAAGGTCTTTGAAAAAGTGTGATCCTATTCTCAACCCTTTTCAATTGTAGGAGGGGATTTTAATCTATGTATGTCTCCAAATAGAGATAGATACGCACTTTTCCAGTCCACCCCACCATCACATGCTCAGAAACTGTCCACATCATTCTGCAAATTGGTTATATCCTATAACCTCTATGATACATGGAGGGTGCGACACCCCACCCTCAAACAATATACATTCTATCCCCCCCCCACATAAATTATACTGCAGACTCTTTAATTTTTTGTCACAGGACCAGTGCTCCCGAGTGTAGTTTATTCAGAGATAAATCCCATCACATGGGCTGACCATGCCCCCATTGTCCTAGAAGTGGCCATGTCGATCTCCACCCAAAGAGTGTGTCATTGGCATTTAATGACATTAAATGACAGTCCCGACATTAAAACAGATCTGCAAGGTAAACTCTCAGAATTTTTTCAAATGAATGAAGGCTCAGTTGCGGGGGTCTCCACTTTATGGGAAGCTCATAAAGCCTTTTTTAGGGGGGGAATGTATTTCTACAGGCTCCCGCCTGAAGCGGGACTCTAACAAACTAAAAGCAGGGCTTTTGGTCCAGTTGCATGATGCTGAAAAGATCCTATTACAATCTCCCACTGTAGATCGCCTGAGAACCGTAGTGGCGGTGCGCAACCGTATCAAATCTCTGGACATGAGCAATACATACAAATCGATGCTATGGTCTAGACAAAGGTTTTATGAGTATGCTAACAAGCCACACAGGATGTTGGTAAATAGGTTAAAACCCAGAGCGTTTATGTCAATACCCGACCACCTAATACAATCGAATGGTACCCCCACCCATTGCCCCCACACTATGTCTCAGGTTTTTGGCAAGTATTATAAAGACCTATACAACTGCCTCAACAATGATCCGAATTCTACGTTTACACAAGAGAAGTTTGAAACCTATATAAACACCTTGCAGTTGCCCAGAATTACCCGGGAACAGAGAGCGCAGATTAATGCGCCCATTACGTCTGCGTCTACGTTCTGAGTCTAGATGCTCAGAAGGCTTTCGATCGCCTGTGTTGGCCCGATATGTTCACAGTATTCATCAATCAATATGGGTTCTCGGGCTCTTTCATTGGGGCACTGTGAACCTTATATTCAAACCCCACCTCTCGCAGTCGTTCTCCCTGAGTAATGGTACCAGACAGGATTGCCCCGTCACCTCTTCTCTTCATCCGCAGCTTGGTGCCCTTGGCCATAGCCATAAGGGGCCAGACGGACATTCGGGGAGTGCGGCTGCGGCAAGGGGAATATAAACTATCCTTAGTCGCAGATGAGATTTTGCTAACCCTTACCCATCCCCATACATCCCTCCCCTCCTCACATAGACTTCTGATGTCTTTCAGCTCAATCTCAGGATTTAAAATTAACTTTTCCAAAACTGAAGCCCTACCCATTTATATACCATCAACACAATTGACCTTCCTACAGACAACTTTTAAATACCACTGGTGCACCCACTCACTTAAATATTTTAGGTATACACCTTACCCCTTCCTACTCTGCCCTCTATCAGGCAAATTTCCCACCCCTATTTACCGAGCTTGATAGTTTAATGCAACAATGGATCTCCCTTCCGCTCTCCCTCCTTGGAAGAGTCAATGGTCTTAAAATGTCAATCCTCCCTAAATTGTTGTATTTATTTGAAACTCTCTCCATTTCCATCTCCTTGGCAAAGCTGAAACTACTTCAGCGGAAAGGTTTGTGTTTCATATGGAACAATGCTTCCCATCGTATTGCAGGTTCAGTTGTTAAAGCCCTTAAAAACAGGGGAGGTCTGGGTGCCCCAGACTTAAACATTACTATGCCGCACACTTACGTGCCTTGACTTCTTGGACATCCAGAATGGCCCCTAAACAGGTGGGCTGAGATAGAAATGAGCATCACTAGGCCCGTACACCCATGTTATATGTTCTGGCCTTCCTCAGGCAAACATAACCTCCAACTAAAATCATTATGTCTAGGCCCTACGATTTTTACCTTATCTATCTGGAGGAAGTGTTCTGGAAAATTCTCTTATCTCCCCTCCCCTTGTGAACTTACTTTTCAATCCAGATATCCCGGATAGTCTCTCCTATGATCGAATGTTACCATGGTCCAAAGCAGGGATATTTCAATTACGACATTTAGTAAATCCGGTGACATATAAAATCCTTTTTCCAGACCTTCAATCTAAACACGAGCTCCCTGATAAGCTCTGTTACTCTTACTTACAATTTAAATACTTTTTCTCTAACCTGTCTAAGACCCTCTCTTTAGATAAGCCTACAGACTTTGAGTTACTTTGTGCTAAAGGCCCTTATGATCCTCAGCAAATCTTAACTATCTATAAAATCCTTCATGAGGCTGCCGATGTAAGCCATAACTACATGAGGAAGTGGGCCACAATCCTGAATCGACCCATCTCCTTGATGGATTGCGGGAAAATTTGGGAATCTACCTCCAAAGTTTCTGGATGTGTAATAGAAAAAGAAACAGTGGTTAAAATCCTTCTTTTCTGGTACAGAACTCCAGACATTCTTCACGCACGCCATCCACAGACCCCCAATCAGTGCTGGAGATTTTTACATATTTTCTGGGACTGCCCATCCATTCAGCCATTCTGGATCTAGATCCAAAACATGTTACAAGTGCTACTTGGCATTCCAGTTCCACTTAACCCCCTACATTACTTACTGGGACTCCCAATTCCAGGGGTTTCGAAAACTGGGAAAAGGCTGGTGTCCTATGTCCTCTTAGCGGCGAAACGGGTTATCCCTAGATGTTGGCCATCTACCCCCCCCCCCCCCGACTCTTCCACTGGTTCTCTCTACTATGGCAGACATAAGAAAGAAGGAACGTATGATTGCAATAGTGGAGGACTCCATGCCACGCTTCTCTAAGGTTTGGGAGGTGTGGGACAACTCCCAATACTCCTCGGAGCAACTTCACACACAAATTTAAGAACATGCCATGAGTTGGATATGATATACACTGAATGGCTATAAGTTCCTGTTATGATACCTGGTACTGACCTTAGCTTCTTTTCCTCTAACTGTACAGATCTTGATGTCCCTAAAGCTTATTTCTCACATATTTTTTTTTCATATAGTCGAATATGTTCTTAATGTTTTATTCTCTTTTTTTTCTTTTTTCTCCATCCTGTTTATGTGTTGGGTGTGCTGGGTTTACGGGGCTGGTGCACGACACTAACGTGCCCATTCTACTGCGCCACTTTCGTATACCCACCCCCATATTTCCAGTTTCTTGGAAAAGAAATGTTGTACTGTCACTATTGTCTGTATAATATGCTTGACCTTTTGTAATGTACAACCTTGAAAAAGTTCTAAACAAACAAAAAAAAAAAAAAAAAAAAAAAGCTGTCGCTGGTAACAACTTTGAGAGTAGTGGGGGATCGTCTCTTACTCTGCTATTAGCAGGCTCCACCTCCCAATCAATTCATTAGTAATCTATGTGATAAGATGGTTAAGACCTCATAATGATTCTTGAAAGTTTACAAGTTTACCCAAATGCTATTACTTTGTGGAAATTCTAAGACCCCGAAGACCTTAGTATCTGATAGGGCTAAGCCCTTGTTTTTCCTGGATGATTATAAAAATTCAGTTTTTACTCTATGAGATTTGCCACACCAGGTAAACTTGTGTTTTAGTTGGTAGGGGATTAAGTTTGTATGCAAGTTTAGGGATGTTAAACATTTTTATGAGATTAAGTCCAGGCTCAAACTAGTGCACTGTGGTTTGTGGAGCGCTCCATGATTGTATGCATGCTTTCCAAAGGGTTTTAGGTGCAGTTCCATTTACTTCTATTAGATCCAGCATTTTCTGAAAGAACACCAAAAGATGCAGCATGCAGGACATCGATGTGCTTTTATGAAAAGGCATGTTCTGATAGGTCATTAAAGTAATGGGAGCACGCCTAAAACCACATAGAAATGCACACACAGTTGTGTTGCACCCAAACCTGTGTGCACCTGGCCTAATTCTCCTAAATAGTAATAGAGGCAGCTCTGTTCAATTTTCCATATCCATTTTAAATGGTTTAAGTAGAGTTAGGAAATTGTCCTGGTTCAGTAGTTTACAGGATGAAGTTTTAAATACCGTATACAGTATCTCACAAAAGTGAGTACATCCCTCACATTTGTGTAAATATTTTATTATATCTTTTTATGTGACAACACTGAAGAAATGACACTTTGCTACAATGTAAAGTAGCGAGTGTACAGCTTGTATAACAGTGTAAATTTTCTGTCCCCTCAAAATAATTCGACACACAGCCATTAATGTCTAAACCACTCGCAACAAAAGTGAGTGCAACCCTAAGTCAAAATGTCCAAATTGGGCCCAAAGTGTCAATATTTTGTGTGGCCACCATTATTTACCAGCACTGCCTTAATCCTCTGGGGCACAGAGTTCACCAGAGCTTCACAGGTTGCCACTGGAGTCCTCTTCCACTCCCCCATGACGACATCACGGAGCTGGTGGACATTAGAGACCTTGTGCTCTTGCTCTTTCCATTTGAGGATGCCCCACAGATGCTCAATAGGGTTTAGGTCTGGAGACATGCTTGGCCAGTCCATCACCTTTACCCTCAGCTTCTTTAGCAAGGCATTGGTCATCTTAGAGGTGTGTTTGGGGTCATCATCATGTTGGAATACTGCCCGGTGGCCCAGTCCCCGAAGGGAGGGGATCATGCTTTGCTTCAGTAGGTCACAGTACATGTTGGCATTCATGGTTCCCCCAATGAACTGTAGCTCCCCAGTTCCAGCAGCACTCATGCAGCCCCAGACCATGACACTCCCACCACCATGCTTGACTGTAGGCAAGACACACTTGTCTTTGTATTTCTCACCAGGTTGCTGTCACACATGCTTGACACCATCTGAACCAAATAAGGTTATCTTGGTCTCAGACCACAGGACATGGTTCCAGTAATCCATGTCCTTATTCTGCTTGTCTTCAGCAAACTGTTTGAGGGCTTTCTTGTACATTATCTTTAGAAGAGGCTTCCTTCTGGAATGACAGCCATGCAGACCAATTTGATGCAGTGTGCGGCATATGGTCTGAGCACTGACATGCTGACCCCCCATCCCTTCAACCTCTGCAGTGTCAGGACCTGTTATTGCTTGGGTCACCTGCTGGAGGCACTGTTGCTTTTAGCACCAAAGGGTGTAGTTCTGGTGGCCACCAGCGGGTGTCTCCCAGCAGATGGACATACAGACAATCAGGCTGCACCTGATGTGGTCTGCTGGGAGTATATAAGCCCGCCCCTTCACTGAGGCTCAGTGCTTCAGTATTTACTGCAAGACATGTCCCTGCCTGAGCCGGATTCGTCCTGTACCTTGTTTCCTGATCCGGAGGCCTGTGACCTACATCCTGCTGCAACTACTGGCTTTCTGCTTCCCTTGTCTCCTGTCTCTGCCTGTATTCTTATGTGTGTTCCCTTATTTGTAAGTAGTTAGTTAGGGTATTTACTGGGCTTTCTTTGTTACATTTACTTTCCACTTTGCTTATTTATTGTCACTGGTGCTGGTATTGGATGTGTGTCATTTTCATAAATAAACATAATTTTCACATTTAGTCCTGATTCCTTAAGGAGTAGTCAAACTGATCTGATCACCCTTGCTGGATGCCTGCATATCGCATCCTGGCATAATACTGAAGCCATACCATCAGATCGGGTGCACCTGGGAATTAGGTTCTATCATATGTTAATTGCTGCAAGATGCAGTCTGAGGAGGTCTTGTATTTTGCCCTGCTTATAGCAGAAGACAGGGAATATTGCTGCCAAATCTTGAGAGAGCAGACTAGGGAGCAATTGCTGGAGTGTATCCGCCTTGCTCATTCCCTTGTTGATCAAAGCAGCTTTTTGTTCATGGAAATTCAGCCCCTCATTTAGATCTGTGCGGAGTAGGCTTTGTCTAGCACCACTACTGATATTGATGATATTTCTCCCACCTTTAATCTCTCTCAGGTGGAATCTCTTGTATGGCTTTTAGAGGACGATAAAAACCTATTTTCTGGAACTTTACTCTGTATATTCACAATAGGCACTGTTGGATTATATCAATGCAGAGCACTCTTTTGTTAGATGAGGGGATTGTAAATTGAAGTTTGTTCAGCCCTTGCTCCAAACTTGGTCGGACCTTTCCTCTTCAGTATCAGTTGACATGTATCCACCCACTAGCCACCAGTTTGCTCAGAGATCCCTCTCTCCATTGTCCATAGCAACTCCCCAGAAAACCTCCTCTAACTGCTCCTCTTTCTTTTAGTACTGCTATTACTCCTCCACCCGCTGCACATTCTATTCTTAAACCTGCATCCACTTGCAGGGTTCCAGTGTCTAAGCCTAAAAAGAAAAGGAAATTCTTTCCAACCTCCATCATTCTGCCTCTGTCCTCTACACCAGTTACTGCAGTCCAGCACACTATGGTCCCATTGGCTCCAGTCCAGCTTGCCACGACACCACACCTGTTTCAGTCAAGCCTGTTATCATACTACTTGCTCCAGCCAGGTCTACCATCACACCTGCCACATTGTTTCAACCTATGAAAATTGGACCATCTGCTACTGACCTGCCTGTCACCATCTCACCTGACAGTAATGGTTCTCTATCCACCATTCAGTTTGGCCCTATGGACTCTTTTCCAGTGAACCAAATTGACCTCACTGATCCTGCTCCTGATGCCCTGCTGGTGGTCCGATTTCTGATGCCCTGCCTGGTGGATCCATTTCTGATGCCCAGCCTGCTGTTCCGGTGTCCACTGCCATGCCTGCTGCCCAGCCTACTGTTCCAGTGCCCACTTCTGTGCCCAGCATGCTGTTCCGATGCCCGCTGCCCAAACTTCTGTTCTGGTGCCCGCTGCCATGCCTGCTGCCCAGTCTGTTGTGCCATTGCCCACTGCCCAGCCTGCTGTTCTGGTGCCCGCTGCCCAGCCTGATGATCCAGTACCCGCTGATGACCTGGTGCACGCTGCCCAGCCTGATGATCCAGTGCTTGCTGATGACCCAGTGCCCACTGCCCAGCCTGATGATCCAGTGCTCGCTGAAGACCCGGTGACTGCTGATCCAGTATCTGCTGCCCAGCCTGATGATCTGGTGCCCAGCCTGATGACACAATGCCAAACCTGATCATCCAGTTCTTGATGCCCAGCCTGATGACCAGGTGCCTGATGCCCAGCCCGATGACCCGGTGCCTGCTGCCCAGCCTGATGACCCAGTGCCTGCTGCCCAGCCTGACGACCCAGTGACCGCTTCCCAGCCTGATGGTCCAGTGCTCGCTGATGGCCCAATGCCCGCTGCCCAGCTAGTTCTTGGTACCAGATCCAAACTTCCAGACCCTGGTGGTGATGCGCATTATCCATTACCTGACTCGGGTGGCACACTTTCCAGTGGGTTAAAAGATTCTGGCCTAAAAAAGCACAAAAGAGTCCGCAGACACGGAGGGGAAACTTATTTGAATTTTTCCGCAACCTCATGGAATGTCAGGTCAAGGACATAATGGAGCGTTCGGAGGTCGCTCCTCAAGGTGAGGGGGGGGGGCTATAAGGACCTGTTATTGCTTGGGTCAACTGCTGGGAGCACTGTTGCTTTTAGCACCAAAGGGTGTAGTTCTGGTGGCCACCAGTGGGTGTCTCCCAGCAGATGGACATGCAGACAATCAGGCTGCACCTGATGTGGTCTGCTGGGAGAATATAAGCCCGCTCTTCACTGAGGCTCGGTGCTTCAGTATTTACTGCAAGCCGTGTCCCTGCCTGAGCTCGATCCGTCCTTTACCTCGTATCCTGATTTGGGGACCTGTGACCTGCTTCCTGCTGCTACTACTGGCTTTCTGCTCCCCTTGTCTCCTGTCTCTGCCTGTATTCTTATGTGTGTTCCCTTATTTGTAAGTAGTTAGCTAGGGTATTTACAGGGGTTTCTTTGTTACATTTGCTTTCCACTTTGCTTGTTTATTGTCACTGGTGCTGGTATTGGATAAGTGTCATTTTCAACTTTTCAGCTTTTATGGTCAACCATGGCAAGGTCTGTTCTAAGTGGAACTTGTCCTGTTAAACTGCTGTATTGTCTTGGCCACCGTGCTGCAACTCAGTTTCAGGGTCTTGGCTATCTTCTTACAGCCTAGGCCATCTTTATGTAGACCAACAATTCTTTTTTTCAGATCCTCAAAGAGTTATTTGCCATGAGTTGCCATGTTGAACTTCCAGTGACCAGTATGAGTGAGAACAATAATGCCAAATTTAACACACCTATTCACACCTGAGACCTTGTAATAATAACAAGTCACATGACACAGGGGAGGGAGAATGGCTAATTGGGCCCAATTTGGACATTTTCACTTAGGGGCGTACTCACTTTTGTTGCCAGCGGTTTAGACATGAATGGTTGTGTGTTGAGTTAATTTGAGGGGACAGCAAATTTACACTGTTATACAAGCTGTACACTCACTATTTTTTATTGTAGCAAATTGTCATTTCTTCAGTGTTATCACATGAAAATATATAATAACATATTTACAAAAATGTGAGCGGTGTACTCACTTTTGTGAGATACTGTATTTTATTATTTCATAATGTGCATACTTATGGAAAATAATTTATTTTATAAAATATATATTTTATATTAATTGATAAATAATAAATTAGACCACATCTGAGGTTTTGTATAGAATATTTAAAAGTTTGATTTTATACCATTATCTTTAATGTAAATAGAACATTTAGCAATTGTAAAAAGCTAATTGATAAGGTTAAGTATTGAAGCTTAACCTCCCTGGTGGTAATCCCGAGTGTTGCTCAAGGTTAATTTTCCGTGCCAAAAGTGGTAACCCAGAGCCACACTTGGGATTACACTTTTAAATGCCTCCAATGCAATTACCCTGTCCTTGCCATCCTGCGTTGTCCTCTGGGGGTGTCCTCCCGATGTATAGAGGTTCTGGGCTCCATTCCCTGCAACCAGCGCGATGCATGGGGGGGGGGGGGGGGGGGCCCGGCAAGAATTTCAAAAAGTTAAAAACACAAACACATACACAATACATTGTAATCTGTTGATTGCATTACTGTATCAAATCAGTACACCTCAGATTTGTCCCCAGTGCTTTACCCACTGCCCTGCCTGCACCGTTCTTTGTGCCTGGAAAATGGAGAGCGTCCATGGCATCCAAAAGGCGCCCCTCTACATCAAAAGCACTTTTGGAACAGCTAGAGGACAGCAATAGCGAATTAGAATCTTTTGCAGAATGGAGCGATAGTGATTTGTGGGGTAAATTGTCATCAGAGTCTGAAAGTGACAACAGCAACAATTCTGCGACCAAGCTTAGTGATGTGCAAACTTGATGCTCCATTGACTGCGATACAGATCATGCAGCATCCCCAAGATTCCCATTTACTGGAGCACCTGGCATGAAAGTGGACATTGAAGTTGACAACCCCTTAGCATACTTACAACTATTTCTGACCGATCAGCTTCTCCCGCCCCCCTCAAACTTTCGTCCAGTCACTGGTTTCCAGGACCGCCGGCGTCCTGGCAACCGATGACCCTCTGCGGGTGCGCACTGTGGAGGAAGCTACCTCTGATTAGAGCGGCTCTACCTCTCAGCTCCGCCCCCCGACTCCTGGTCCCAAGTTGCTCCAGCAAATGTAAGGTAAGAGGGTCTAGGAAAAAAAGTTTAGACAGGTTCCCTGGAAGAAGACTTTAAAGGGGAGAAGGAGGGGGGGGGGGGTCACATGGTAGCACCCCCCAGTCTAGAGCACATTGGGCTGTGCTCCCTATAGCACCCCCAGTCCCATTGGCAGCACAAGTGATAGCAGAGCCTTGTGGAGCTGCCCTGTGTTATCACTCACCAATCTCTCCTCCTGGATCCTGGTTGCTGCATTCACTAAAGAGAGATCCACCCCCTCAGTCTCGGCTCAGCTTTGCCCCCTTCCCCATGTGTGTGTGAGAATGCCAGGAGCCTACACTGAAGTTCAGCAGGTCAGTTTCTTGTGCTATAATGCAGCTGTGTAATGGGAAAGGGGGGGGGGGGGGGAGAGGTGGCTGCATGGAATGGCTGGGGGGGGTTCTGCAGTGCTATGGGGGCAGAACTTTGTGGCATTCTTGCACATACTCCTCCCCCTTCTTTATGCAGACTCCATAGTGCTACAGCCTCCTAGCCCCATCATTGTCGTCAGCTTGGGAATTGAAGACTGCAGGGAGAGCAGGGGATCTGACACTAACAACGGGGCTGACTTAACTGACAGCAATGATGGTTATTGTAGGTACTGATGGCAAAGGTGGGACTTATGTCACCCAGACAGCAGCCGCTGGCCTTACTTTAGATGCAAACAGACTGCAATATCCATCATGCAAGTATTTCCAGCTCACAGGTCATGATTTAGGTTTACCATACACTACACAATCTGATTGTACAATCCTCTTTAGATCTGCCAAGAACTATATAGTGTAAGGGTCTGTTTATTTATACAAATGCAATGCATTGTTTAGGAGTTTGCTCACATTACATTGTTTTGGCAAGTCTGAAGGAGATTGTACAATGATATTGTGTAGTGTATGGCCAACGTAAGCCCCTGTTGGAGAGAAGCACATTGAAGGAGTAGGAGAGGGTCTGTCCCTACAGTCTGGCTTTGTGAGTTTGCACTACTTGTAATAAAGCTTGTTGGATATTAAAGCAGACTTTCAGCTTAAGGCTGGGTTTACACTTATCCCAGACATCACATGTGATTTGCACCGCATTGCTATTATTATTATTATTATTGTACAGGATTTATATAGCGCCAACTGTTTGCGCAGCACTTTACAATATGAGGACAGACAGTACAGTTACACTACAATTCAATACAGAAGGAATCAGAGGGCCCTGCTCGTTAGAGCTTCCAATCTAGAATGGAGGGTCAAGTGGTAAAAAAGGTAATAACTGTGGGGGATGAATTGATGAAGAAAAATTAAAATGTAGTTAGGTGTGGGTAGAATAAGCTTCTCTGAAGAGGGTTTTCAGAGATCGTCTAAAAGCGAATAGAGTAGGAGATAAATCGGACAGGTTGGGGTAAGGAGTTCCATAGGTTAGGAGAGGTTCTGGAAAAGTCCTGGAGGCGAGCAAAGGAGGAGGTGACGAGGGAGCTAGAGAACAGAAGGTCTTAAGAGGAACGAAGAGAATGATTAGGTTGGTATTTTGAGACTAGGCTGGTGATATACCTGAGGGCTAAGTTGTGGATGGCTTTGTAGGTTGTTGTGAGTATTTTGAATTGAATTCGTTGGGTGAGCAGGAGCCAGTGGAGAGATTGACAGAGAGGATTAGCAGACGCAGAGCGACTGGTAAGGTGGATGAGTCTGGCAGCAGCATTCATGATGGATTGAAGGGGGAATAGCCTATGTAGAGGTAAGCCAGTGAGAAGGGAGTTGCAGTAGTCAAGGCGAGAAATGACCAGTGAATAAAGAGCTTTGTTGTGTCATTGGTTAGAAAGGGGCATATTTTTGAGATGTTGAGATGTTGCAGAGGTTGAGGCAGCAGAATTTGATCAGTGATTGGACATGGGACGTAAAGGAGAGTTCAAAGTCCAGGATTACGCCTAGGACCTTGGAATGCGGTGATGGGCTGATAGTTGCGCCATCGATTATGACAGAGAGATCAGGGGAAGGAGCACGTGGTGGAGGAAAAATTTTAAGTTTGGTTTTGGATAGATTGAGTTTGAGGAAGTGGTGTGACATCCAAACTGATATTTCTGTTAGTAAATTAGTGATACGCGAGGAGACTGAGGGAGTGAGCTGAGGGGTAGAGAGATAGATTTGGGTGTCATCAGCATAGAGCTGGTACAGGAAGCCATGGGAGGCTATCAGCTGACCCAGGGAGGAGGTGTACATTGAGAATAGGAGGAGAGGCCCGAGAACAGAACCTTGGGGGAACCCAACAGAGAAAGGAAGAGGAGAGGAGGAAGTAGAGTTCTAAGTAATGCTAAAGGTGCAATTGGACAAGTAGGAAGAGAACCAGCGAAGAGTACAGTAACAGAGACCAATGGCATGGAGTTTTTGGAGGAGGAGGGAGTGGTCAATAGTATCAAAGGCAGCAGAAAGGTCCAAGAGTAGAAGTACAGAATAGTGTTTTGGCTGTTAGTAGATCATTTGTTAGTTTTAGAAGAGCAGTTTCTGTGGTGTTGCGGACGAAAATCCAGATCACATGCGATGTCTGTGCAATGCAAATTCAGCCATACAAACTTTGCATGGCTGAAATCGCACCACATTTGCACCAAAATAGTGCAGGGCCCTTTTTTTGGTCCACACTGAAATTAGGTCGCATGGGTGTTCACACTTAAGAGATCCGATTCCTGCACCATTTGACAGTTCGCACTGCGAACCAATCTGGGGGTGTCATTGTACATTGACACCCCCAGCGGTTTGCAAGTCAGTGTGAACCAGTGTGCGATTCAGGTGCAATGCGGGAACCGGCACTAAATCGCAGGGTTTCCCACATCGCACCAGTGTGAAACCAGGGCTTAATGTCATGTTGTGTTGGGTTTAGCTTGAAGAATAGGTGGCAACCCTATTTTCCAGCATTTTATCCTACAGCCAACCAACTGGCTGCTGCTCTCCCAGGTACGGTGCTGTAGATCTGGTGCCCAGCTGCAGAGTAATGAGCTGACCATCTTGCTCCCTCCCTGATAAACATCGTGGCCACTTTTCCACCCTACTGACAGCACATTACTCTCTGCATACCTCCCAACCAGCTCAGAATGGGCGGCATTGTCCTGAGATTTCATTGAAATCCCAACATTCCTCAAATCCAGGCTAAATCCAAGAGCCCAGTGCAGGAAGGAGTTCTGGCACTGGGTTCCATGAACCCTCCCACTCTGATCTGGATCTGACCCCTCTGCAGTGCAGCTGGCTCTCCTCTTCTCTCTTCTGCCGACTGCTTGGCATGGGGAATCTACATTGTCTGACACCCAGCGCTCCCCCTCCCCCCCCCCCACCGATTTAATTTCCGTCCTCCTGCGTATCTCCCCCAGCACTTCAATCCCCCTGTGTGCCCCCTAATACAGCATTGGTGGCTCTCCCTCCTGCCAGCTGCAGCTGCTGCAGGGCACAGGAGGATTGGGTTCAGGATGAAGAGCAGAGGCACCAGTAAATATGTCATATTTGCCAACCCCTTCTTTTTCTGAATGAATACATTGAGTGACTGGTACAGATCACTCCCGTGTTCATTCATAACTGAAGCATAGTAAATTTTGTTTATTATGCTTCAGTTTGTGAATGAACAAAAGCCTCTGTACAGAGCCTTCTGTTCATTAACTGACCAGTGCAGCTGATGTTGCAAAGAAAGGGACTAAGGAATATCTGTCCTCAGTCCCTTTCTCTGTCTCAAAAATGGGACTGTTTAGACCCCTGAGTGATCTGAATTTGGATTGCTTTTCAGAGAGCATTTGACAGATAAAGAGGTGTTTTATCGCCTCTTCACCACCTGCTTTAACCACTTAAGCCCCACACTAGCATGCTGCAATTGTGTGCATTGCGCACAGGCGTGGGGCACTTGCAGAGCAGCACCATTCACTTGAATGGGTCACGTTCAACAGAGGGTGAAGCAAAAGCATTGTGGACGCAGTATGTTTACACCTCCAGGTGCTGCCTCTGTAGCTAAAGGGGGTAGTGGTAGAGGCACACAGGGGATGCCAGGTTGTCACCTCGCAGCCATCATAATTTAACCACGCCCACTTTTAAAACACACCCACTTTTCACCTCGGCGCGCTACGCTCGCCACAGGTCAATCTCTCCCCTAAATGTCCCTCATTCTCAATTTCAAAAGTTGGGAGGTATGTATATGGCCATCCACTGTGCTCCTTTTCAATGGTAAAGAGTGGATTTGGGATTGATGATGCTTTGTTTGAGCCTTTGCCCATTATTGCCAGGAGATAAAACTTGCATCTTTGCTATGCCCAAGCAATAGAGCTACACGTGCACCTCATTCTGTGCTAGGACCCCCCATGGTAATAACATTTTTGGCTAGATGTGAGGCATCAACATGTGAATTTGAAAAACTAAGCAGGGTTTAATGATGTTACACACAAGGTAAAATGAAGTGAACCTGGGTCTAAATGAGTAAAGTATGAAGAGAGA
Organism: Glandirana rugosa; assembly: GCA_018402905.1. Taxonomy (NCBI): domain Eukaryota; kingdom Metazoa; phylum Chordata; class Amphibia; order Anura; family Ranidae; genus Glandirana; species Glandirana rugosa. The sequence goes on along the minus strand of BLSH010517146.1, from coordinate 126,737 downwards.
TGAACTGCACATATCAAGTCATCTGTTGGGCTTTTAATTGGATGAAAGTGTTAGCATGTTGTTTATACAAGCATATGTGCTAAATAAATTCTCATATATTAAACTGTGATTAATAGTTATGCACCTAGATGGCAGCGTTTTTGTATATGGTTTTGTTCTTCCTGGTAGAAATACATGGTATATACACAGTATCTCACAAAAGTGATTACACCCCTCACATTTTTGTAAATATTTTATTATATTTTTTCATGTGACAACACTGAAGAAATAACACTTTGCTACAATGTAAAGTAGTGAGTGTACAGCTTGTATAACAGTGTAAATTTGCTGTCCCCTCAAAATAACTCAACACACAGCCATTAATGTCTAAACCACTGGCAACAAAAGTAAGTTTAGACATGAATGTCTAAACTCACTTAAGCACTGCCTTAACCCTTTTGGGCATAAAGTTCACCAGAGCTTCACAGGTTACCACTGGAGTCCTCTTCCACTCCTCCATGACGACATCACTGAGCTGGTGGATGTTAGAGACCTTGCACTCCTCCTCCTTCTGTTTGAGGATGCCCCATAGATGCTCAATAGGGTTTAGGTCTGGAGACATACTTGGCCACTCTGTCCAGAACTGTAGCTCCCCAGTGCCGGCAGCACTCATGCAGCCCAAGACCATGACACTCCCACCACCATGCTTGACTGTAGGCAAGACACACTTGTATTTATACTCCTCTCCTGGTCCCGCCACACACGCTTAACACCATCTGAACCAAATAAGTTTATCTTGATCTCATCAGACCACAGGATGTGGTTTCAGTAATCTATCTCCTAAGTCTGCTGGTCTTCAGCAAACTGTTTGCAGGCTTTCTTGTGCATCATCTTTAGAAGAGACTTCCTTCTGGGATGACAGCCATGCAGACCAATTTGATGTAGTGTGCGGCATATGGTCTGAGCACTGACAGGCTGACCCCCACAGATCGGAAGAGCACACGTCTGAACTCCAGTCA
>BLSH010517146.1:96168-116908 GCA_018402905.1 Glandirana rugosa | reverse complement strand
CGAACAGGTTTACACGCAAACGTATGGAGTTCCCTGAGACAAACACCGCACACACGTCTTTTCCGAAGAAAGAAAGAAGCCTTTTCTGCACACACGCCACAAACAGAGTCCCTTGAGGTATGCAAACGCACATTTGGACAAGCCAGCTTCATTTTGGTCATAACAAGGGGTGTTATGCATGGCGGCAAAAGAACACAGCGTTCCAAGAAAAACACTTGCTAACCGCAGTAAAATTTGGTGGAGGTTCCATCATGCTGTGGGGCTGTGTGGCCAGTGCCGGTACTGGGAATCTGGTTAAAGTTGAGGGTCGCATGGATTCCGCTCAATATCAGCAGATTCTTGAGAATAATGTTGAGGTATCAGTCACAAAGTTGAATTTACGCCGGGGCTGGATATTTCAACAAGACAACGACCCAAAAGACTGCTCAAAATCTGCTTGGGCATTTATGCAGAGGAACAAATACAATGTTCTGGAATGGCCATCCCAAGTCCCCAGACCTGAATATCACTGAACATCTGTGGGGTGATTTGAAGCGGGCTGTACATACTCGGCAACCATCAAACCTAACTGAACTGGAGATGTTTTGTAAGGAGGAATGGTCCAAAATACATTCATCCAGAATCCAGACACTCATTACAGGCTATAGGAAGTGTCTAGAGGCTGTTATTTCTGCAAAAGGAGGCTCTACTAAATATTGATGTGATTTTTCTGTTGGGGTACCCAAAATTTATGCACCTGCCTAATTTTGTTTTGATGCATATTGCACATTTTCTGTTAATCCAATAAACCTCATTTCACTACTGAAATATTACCGTGTCCTTCAGTTATTTGATAGATCAAAATTAAATTGCTGATCCAAACACCCAAATATTTATAAATGACAATCATGGAAATTGTCAGGGGTTCCTAAACTTTTGCATACAACTGTACCCTGCCTCTCCGAAAGAGTAAATAGCCAGGAATATTAATAGCCCAGTCATGTGAAAAATGAAGCTAAGATTCAGCAATACCAATTAATCATACTTCTCTTCAGGCATCAAAGTTTCCAACTCCAAAATGACAGGAGCGGGTATGAGGAGGAGTGTGCCTCCCCTTCTTTACTTCCCCCCAGCTCGAGCCGCCGCAGCCCCTGAAGAAGGGTGATCTGTGCTCCTGCCCCTCCCTCCTTCTGTTGGTAAGGGAGAGCCAGAGTGGTTGTCAGTGTGTCCTCCTGCACGGCTCCCCCCACCCTTGCTACTATCAGCAGCGCAGGAGAAAGAAAAAGAGGACCAGAGCGGGTGCGGGTCCCTCTCTGTCCTCACATTGCTACACAAGGAATCAGAGTGGGGCTTGTCAGGATCACTGCCTGCTCTGTTCCCTTCCCATTGGCTGCAACAGAGAACCAATCCCAAGAGACAGAGGGGAGGATCTTGGGACCTGTAGTCCTGGAAAACATGTGGCCCATTGGACTTTACAAGTGCTGCTGGAGGGGGAGAGGATAGCCTGGAGCCTAGGAAAAAGCTCAGGGGGAGTAGAGTGGCATGAAGAGAGAGAGAGAGGAGGATGAAGTGTGGCTGGGGGAACGTCATGAGGGAGAGGGACCAAGCCACTGAAGCCCCTTCGCTGTGCCAGAGTTTGCACCTGAACTTAGAGACACAGAGCCACTACAGGGACACAGTCTTTGCCATGCTGTCCTCCTGAGTCGTCTTACGTAACCCAAGTGAGTGGATGCCGATCGGAGGGACAATTACTGCTGTGTTGCTGGGTCTGGTGAGAGGGCCTTGTGCTCATTATTGGTTATCACTGCTATAAACTGAGGCTCCATTAGGAACTGCCTAACCTGCTATCCTATAGCTTTAATATTGCCTGCAGGCTTTACTGATAGCCACAACATGTGCTAACAAGCTCCAATGGTTTAGCTGGTGAAGATTCAAGGTTAAAGACTACCCTAACCATAGCTATCCTGGAACCTTGGCCATTTGCTAGTTAAAAGGGTACCATACCTTTGCTCCCTCATTTGAGTGCACTCAAAACCAAGTGTAGGATTATATGTATCCTTGCTGCATTTACAGTTCGTATGCAATGTTTATTGCTAACTTGCCTGCTTTAACAAAATTATGTTTACTTATGAGAATCCGTATCAATAAATTAAGCATATTTATTACTAAACAGGTGTGTGCTTATTTATTGGCAATACCCCACAGCCAGGTGAAAAGGTATTTCTCACTTTTCTTGTTAATTGTGCTCACAGTGATTTTATTCAACCAGGTGTGCCAGAGGGGCTAAGGTGGTGCTTGGAGTTGAGGCACAGAACAGAGTACCCAAAATTACATCTTCAGGGGTGGCACTACACATGGGAGCTCTTCTGGGATTGAACATGGGACCTCTGGCACATACGCTTTGGTAAAGTGGAGAGCAATACCTGACAGCTTCCGAGGTACGAACTTGCAACCGACTAGCAATGGTGAGGATTGCCTACTCCAGTTGAATGTACCAGATATGCATCCAGAAAGTTCAAGCCAAGCAACACTAAGAAGAAGCCTCCCTACTGGCACCAGTAGCAATGATAAGGCCAGAATTCATTGCAGCCTTGGGAGATTTTGTGACGAAATGCCAGAAGTACACATTCAAAACATACACTGGGATCTGGTATCGGAAGCAGAGAATCTTTTTGGGGAAATAGCTGGTGCCCACTGGGGAAGAGGAGTATGAAACCTGGATGGAGCAAGCTATGCAAGCACAAAATAAAATGACACTAAATAAAAATGAACACACTATTCTCACTCTGTACTATCATTAGATTCACACTAAACTGACACTTTACACTCACAATACAATCACAATAGCCCACTATAGCTCAATAACTCACTAGTAGCACTGAACAGAGTCCTGTTCTTTCTCTCTCCACGACACTATCACACTGCAAATGGCCGCAATGGGAAGAATGATTTTCTAGTGTGGGGTGGGACTAAGAGCAATGAGCCATCATTGGATAGAGTCATCCTCACAGTGTCCAATCATGGCAGTTCTATGTGCCCTGATTGGGCAAAGCTTCTATTGCTTCGGGCAATCAGGGTTTCCAATGCACTGTGCGGCAGCTCAGTGCATTGTGGTCGTTCGGCAGGCCGAACAAGTGGTTGAATGCCCTGATAATTAGGGTGTTCAGCAAATGGGCGAACAACCAATGCTTGGGCCGAACCGTTCACCCAACTCTAATTAGCAGCCAAGATCACCACATCGTGTGGCAATAGTACTCTGGGGGTCCAGCCAATCTTCAACTCCTACCATTGCCTCTACCAAATAAACAGTGACTCGAGGGGTTTGTTTCAACAGCAAAGGAATGGGACATTACCAACATGATTGTCCAAGTCCACCTAAGTCTAAAAAGCCAACACCAGAAACCAGTGGGAAACTTCAGAGGGCCCCAGTAAAGGAGCCAACCGGGTGCCTATCCTCAGCAGTTAACTCCAAAGTCAAACATGCGAAGAAACCACAGTGGAAGTCCAAACCCTCGCAAAGGACCCCCATTGCTGTTTCTAAACGACCAGTCAACCCACTTCCATCAACCACCGGTGCCCGATTTCAGAAAGTCAGTGCACAACAGCCCTCCGGGGCCCAACTGAGGCACGAACAAAACTGGAAGATTATCAAGAAAGGGGAACAAATATAGACATACAACAGAACGGACTAGCCCCACTACTCCTTGCAAGTTCCCTGTCGTGCTAGAGGGACCTTCTCCAATCAGGCCGATCCAAGGCATTTACATGAAGGCTCTTCTGGATACAGGGGTGCAAATGGCCTTGATATACCAAGACCTTTACGACAGGCATCTTAAGCACTTGCCTTTGCAGAAATTGGAGGAATTGGAAATATGAAAACGAGGATTACCCAGCAAGGAAACAGTAGGTGTCCAGACAAAGCTTTGTGGCTTGTTCACGAATGCCAGGAGTCTGGCAGACAAGATGGGAGAACTAGAGTTGCTACTGTAAGAGGAGGAATTCAATTTTATGGGAATTTCAGAGACTTGGTAAAACAGCTCACATGATTGCCTGGCTACCATTCCAGGGTATTCCCTATATTGCAGAGAGAGGGAGGGAAAAAAAGGGAGAGGGGTATGCCTGTATATAAAAAAAAGACATTCAAATAAAATGTGAGAGATGACATTACTAGTGGATCTGGGGAGGAAGTTGAAGCCTTATTGGGTAGAGCTTCAAAGGGAAGATACCAGGGGGAAAGTAATACTGGTAATATGCTATAGGCCCCCTAATCAGAGGGAGGAGGGGGAAGCGGACCTCCTTTCACAATTTGGAATAGCAGCTAGGATGGGAAGTGTCACTATAATGGGGGATTTTAATTATCCAGATATTGACTGGGAGGAAGGTACTGCACATTCAGCTAAGGCTCGCCATTTCCTAAATGTCCTGCAGGACAATTTCATGGGTCAGATGGTAAATGCACCAAGAGAAAAGGCATTATTAGACCTTCTGATTACTAACAACACAAACCTGATCACAGACATGGAAGTAAAGGGCAATCTAGGAAATAGTGATCACAGGTGAATTTGTTTCAGTATACATTACACAAACAAGAAACATAAGGGGAATACAAAGACACTGAATTTTAAGAGAGCCAACTTCCATAAATTATGCTCCTTGCTGGAAGATGTCAGCTGGGATAAAATTTTAGGAACAATGAATGCGGAGGAAAAAACGGAAGGGCTTCAAGAACATACTAAAACAAAAAAGGTATAGGCCAGTGTATCCCAACGGAAAATAAATTTAAAAGAGCTAATCAAAGACCAGGATGGCTTAACTCCGACGTAAAGGCGCACATAAAAGCAAAGGAGAATGCCTTCAAAAAATACAAGGCTGAGGGGGTCTCTGTCAGATTTTCATATTTATAAAACACGCAATAAGGAATGCAAAGGTGCAATCAGAGCAGCTAAGGTAAAACATGAAAGACACATAGCTGAGGAGAGTAAAAAGAATCCCAAGAAATTCTTTAAGTATATAAACAGTAAGAGGGAGGCCAGATCATATTGGCCCTATAAAGAGTGATGAAGGTAATCTAGTTGCAAAGGATGGAGAAATGGCAAAGGTGATAAACACATTTTTCTCCTCAGTATTCACAAAGGAAACGGGGGACTTAATTATTCAGAACTACAAAGCAGGTCCTCACGGCATGTCACAGAAAGCATCCTCATGGCTAACTGAGGATAAAATAAGGAATAGGCTTGAAAAACTGAACACTAATAAGTCACTGGGACCAGATGGCTTACACCTGAGGGTCCTTAAGGAGCTTAGCCAAGTTATTGTCAGACCCTTGTACCTAATCTTTAAGAGCAGTTTTCTGACTGGTACGATACCAGCTGATTGGAGGAAAGCCAATGTAGTACCAATATATAAAGACCAAGATATATCTCAGGGAACTACAGACCAGTTAGCTTAACATTAATAATTTGCAAGCTCTTGGAGGGAATAATAAGGGATTATATACAAGATTATTGTAATGAGAACAGTATCATTAGCGGTAATCAACATGGTTTCATGAAGGATCATTCTTGCCAAACCAATCTATTAACCTTCTATGAGAAGGTGAGCTGCCATCTAGATAAGGGAAGGCCTGTAGACGTGGTGTATCTGGATTTTGCAAAAGCATTTGATACAGTGCCCCATAAACGTCCCTCAACATGGATCAAAGGGTGAGCACCTGGATCGAAAACTGGCTACAGGGGCGAGTCCAGAGGGTGGTAATAAATGGGGAGTACTCAGAATGGTCTGGTGTAGAAAGTGGGGTTCCCCAAGGTTTCATCCTGGGACCAATCCTATTCAATTTATTCATAAACGATTTGGAGGGCGGGGTGAACAGCTCAATCTCAATATTTGCGGATGATATCAAACTAAACAGAGCAATAAATTCTCCACAGGATGTGGAAACCTTGCAAGAAGATCTGAATAAATTAATGGGTTGGGCAGACAAGTCGCAAATGAGATTTAATGTAGAAAAATGTAAGATAATGCACTTGGGTTCTAAGAGCATGAATGCAAACTACTCACTAGGGGTTGAGTCTCTCTGAAAATCTAGGATGGAAAAAGACCTAGGGGTCCTAGTAGTGAACAGGCTCAGCAGTGGCATGCAATGCTAAGCTGCGGCAAGCAAAGCTAACAAAAAAAGGGATCAACTCCAGGGATAAATCAATAATTCTCCCGTTATACAAGTCTCTGGTGAGGCCGCACCTGGAATATGCCGTCCAATACTGGGCACCAGTCCTCAGGAAGGATGTCCTGGTATTGGAAAGGGTTCAGAGAAGGGCAACAAAGCTAATTAAGGGATTGGAGGACCTCAGTTACGAGGAAAGATTACAAGCACTGAACTTATTCTCTCTGGAGAAGAGACGCTTGAGAGGGGATATGATTTCAATGTACAAATACTGTACTGGCGACCCCACAATAAGGACAAAACTATTCCACGCAAGGGAATACACAAAGATACGCGGCCACTCACTAAAAAAAATAGAAGACAGGTAGTTTAACCTTAAAATGCGTAGAGGTTTATTTACGGTAAGAGCAGTGAGGATGTGGAATTCTCTTCCACAATCAGTAGTTTCTGCTGGGAGTATAGATCATTTCAAAAACCTATTAGATGCACACCTAAGGGACCACAACATTGAGGGATATACAATGTAATACTGACATAAATAACACACACAGGTTGGACTTGATGAACTTGTGTCTTTTTTCAACCTCACTGACTATGTAACTATGTAAGGGGCATTGGAACCCAGAATTTCTCATATGATGGGTACTTACCAGTCAAGTTGACTTTTGACCCCTCCATGGCCGAACAAACATTTGATACCCTAGCCCATCAGGAGCCAACAAGAGTTCCCTAATAGGAACCAACAGTGACCTCGTCAGAAGGCTGTTCACTCCTCACTAGGGAAGATATGGCGTTTAGATAGGAGTGAGAAGATACTGCAACCTGGAGAGGTGGCATGTCTATGAGCCTCAGTCAAGCTCAATTGAGAGCAACCGGGCCCTTTTGTTGTCCTTCAAGCCAACTGTTGTGGAGAGGACATGGTGGTGGAGGTAGTACCAAAAGTGACATCAACTAAAGCCTTGCAATGAAGCCATGTGAAAAATCCAGTCAGTGTCTGCAACATCACAGATTCACCAGTGAAATTTCAGGCCCAAATGCTACTAGGACAAGTGAATCCAGCCATCCCAGTCCCACCATTTGATGTGGTGGGGGCGGCAAAATATGGTATTCCTGTAGAGACATTCTACCGGCTAATTACCCCGATCCCACCTGAGTGAGATAGCAGAAGATGTTCTCCAAGTGTAAATTTGACGTGGAGGGTGAAAAGAGTGCCCAACACCAGATACACCTTCAGGAAGACAAACCATTCAGGGAGATAGTTCAACAGATCCCACTGGGTGATCTGGAAGAGCTCTGCGAGCACTAACAGAGCTTAAGAGAGCAGATATTTAAGAGCCAAAGAGTCCTTACGCCTCTCCCATAGTGGTGGTGCGGAAGAAGAATGGTTCCCTGAGATTTTAGATCGATTAACGATCACTCTCGCTGATCAGTACACCACTCAAAGAAAAGTAAATTCCTTACAGAGCCTGTGGGGGCAAAATTGTTCAGCGTACTAGACTTAAAAAGTGGGTACTATCAAATCCCATGCATCCTGAAGACGGGGAGAAGACAGCTTTCATCACCCCATTAAGGTTTTTTGAGTTCGACAGGATGCCTCAAGGTCTGTCCAGTGCTGCAGCAGCATTTCAGAGATTGATGGAAAAGACGGTAGAAGATATGAACCTGATCAAGGTGTTGGTGTACCTAGACAATATCATAGTCTTCAGCAAAACCCTCAAAGATCATAAGGAACATCTGGAGAAAGTCCTGCAGAGACTCCATGATGAGGGGTTGAAGCTGTCTCTAGAAAAGTGTCAGCCCTCAGTTAATTACCTTGGGCATATTGTCTCCACTCGGCCAAGACCTACAACGTAATGGAGCTTGGGTCATTCTTGGGGGTTTTGCTCATACTATAGAGGGATTTGCTAAAATAGCTAGGCCCTTAATGAATTACTGAAGAATGAGGATGACGATGATCCAGACCATACACAGCCGGTCAAACAACCCGAAGCGCCCAGAAAGCCTTCGTAGTCAATCCATGACCAGTGGACTGACCAGTGTGAGCAAGCCTTCCATCAGCTGAAGTGGAGCTTAAAAACTTCTCCCATTCTAGCTGCACATTGATGCCAGTCAAGATGGGCTAGGCAAATGTTGCATTAAGAGCACTATGGACAGCCTGTTGCCTATGTGAGCAGAAGTCTTACACCCATGGAGAAAAACTACTCTACCCACAAGCTGGAATTCTTGGCTCTGAAGTGGGCAGTGGTGGATAAGGTGAAAGACTACTTACAGTATATCACAAAAGCGAGTACACCCCTCTCATTTTTGTAAATATTTTATTATATCTTTTCATGTGACAACACTGAAGAAATTACACTTTACACTTACTTTGTAGCAAAGTGTCAAGTAGTGAGTGTACAGCTTGTATAACAGTGTAAATTTGCTGTCCCCTCAAAATAACTCAACACACAGCCATTAATGTCTAAACCGCTGGCAACAAAAGTGAGGACACCCCTAATTGAAAATGTCCAAAATGGGCCCAAAGTGTCAATATTGTGTGTGGCCACCATTATTTTACCCTCTTGGGTATGGAGTTCATCAGAGCTGCTTCACAGGTTGCCACTGGAGTCCTCTTCCACTTCTCCATGACAAAATCACGGAGCTAGAGGATGTTAGAGACCTTGCACTCCTTCACCTTCCATTTTAGGATGCCCCACAGATGCTTAATAGGGTTTAGATATGGAGACATGCTTGGCCAGTCCATCACCTTTATCCTCAGCTTCTTTAGCAAGGCAGTGGTCATCTTGGAGGTGTGTTTGGGGTCGGTATCATGTTGGAATACTGCCCTGAAGCCCAGTCTCCGTAGGGGGGGGGACCATGCTCTGCTTCAGTATGTCACAGTACATGTTGGCATTCATGTTTCCCTCAATGAAATGTAGCTCACCAGTGTCAGCAGCACTCATGCAGCCCCAGACCATGACACTCCCACCACCATGCTTGATTGTAGACAAGACATACTTGTCTTTGTACTGCTCACCTGGTTGCCGCCACACACGCTTGACACCATCTGAACCAAATACGTTTATCTTGGTCTCATAAGACCACAGGACATAGTTGCAGTAATCCATGTCCTTAGTCTCCTTGTCTTCAGCAAACTGTTTGCGGGCTTTCTTGTGCATCATCTTTAGAAGAGGCTTCCTTCTGGGATGACAGCCATGCAGACCAACTTGATGCAGTGTGCAGTGTATGGTCTGAGCACTGAGAGGCTGAACTCCCACCCCTTCAACCTCTGCAGCAATGCTGACAGCACTCATATGTCCATTTCCCAAAGACAACCTTTGGATATGATGCTGAGCATGTGCACTCAACTTCTTTGGTTGACCATGGTGAGGCCTGTTCTGAGTGGAACCTGTCCTGTTAAACTGCTGTATGGTCTTGGCCTACATGTTCAGCTCAGTTTCAGGGTCTTGGCAATCTTTTTATAGCCTAAGCCATCTTTATGTAGAGCAACAATTCTTTTTTTCAGATCCTCAGAGAGTTCTTTGCCATGAGGTGCCATGATGAACTTCCAGTGACCAGTATGAGCAATAACACCAAATTTAACACACCTGCTAACATGTAACATGACACTGGGGAGGGAAAATTGCTAATTGGGCCCAATTTGGACATTTTCTTTTAGGGGTGTACTCACTTTTGTTGCCAGTGGTTTAGACATTAATGGCTGTGTGTTGAGTTATTTTGAGGGGACACCAAATTTACACTGTTATACAACCTGTACACTCACTACTAAAATGGGCCTTAATCATCCCTGAGGAAGAGATTAATTAATAAATCTAGAAACGTGTTTTATGTATGTTGCCCAAGCAAACTATCTGCTGAATATCAAAGCCTCCAAAGAGATTAGTAACATTGCCATAATATCTGAACAGGCTCAGAACAGGCCTCGCCATGGTCGATCAAAGAAGTTGAGTGCACGTGCTCAGCGTCATATCCAGAGGTTGTCTTTGGGAAATAGACTTATGAGTGCTGCCAGCATTGCTGTAGAGGTTGAAGGGGTGGGGAGGCCAGCCTGTCAGTGCTCAGATCATACGCCACACACTGCATCAAATTGGTCTGCATCTCAGAAGGAAGTCTCTTCTAATGATGATGCACAAGAAAGAGCGCAAACAGTTTGCTGAAGGCAAGCAGACTAAGGTCATGGATTACTGGAACCATGACCCATGGTCTGATGAGACAAAGATAAAATTTGATTCAGATGGTGTCAAGCGTGTGGGGCGGCAACCAGGTGAGGAGTACAAAGACAAGTGTGTCTTGCCTACAGTCAAACATGGTGGTGGGAGTGTTATGGTCTGGGGCTGCATAAGTGCTGCCGGCACTGTGGAGATACAGTTCATTGAAGGAACCATGAATGCCAACATGTACTGTGACATACTTAAGCAGAGCATGATCCCCTCAAGAGACTGGACCACAGGGCAGTATTCCAACATGATAATGACTCCAAACACATCTCCAAGACGACCACTGCCTTGCTAAAGAATCTGAGGGTAAAATGTGATGGACTGGCCAAGCATGTCTCCAGACCTAAACCCTATTGAGCATCTATGGGGCATTCCCAAACGGAAGGCGGAGGAGCGCAAGGTCTCTAGCATCCACCAGCTCCGGGATGTCGTCACGGAGGAGTGTAAGATGACGCCAGTGGAAACCTGTGAAGCTCTGGTGAACTCCATGCCCAAGAGGGTTAAGGCAGTGCTGGAAAATAATGATGGCCACACAAAATATATACTTTGGGCCCAATTTGGAGATTTCCACTTATGGGTGTACTCACTCTTGTTGCCAGCGGTTTAGACATTAATAGCTGTTTGTTGAGTTATTTTGAGGGGACAGCAAATTTACACTGTTATGCAAGCTGTATACTCACTACTTTACATTGTAGCAAAATGTCATTTCTTCAGTGTTGTCACATGATAAGGTATAATAAAATATTTACAAAAATGTGAGGGGTGTACTCACTTTTGTGAGATACCGCCACACCCCCTGACAATATAAAAACTTGCAGACGCCGGACCTGACAACAGCGGAAGTCAGTGTCGGAGAAGGACCGGGTCGACGGAGGAAGTACCGGGAGAAGAACTGGTAGAAAAAGTTCAGCGACAAGAGCCAGGAGAAGAAGCAAAAAGGGAGAAGAACCAGGAGGAGGAGGAGGAGGAGGAGGAGGAGGAGGAGGAGGAGAAGAACCGGAGGGAGAAGAACCGGAGGGAGAAGACACGGAGCTACAACAGGGACATTCATTTTTTTTTTTAATAAAGGACTTTTTGAATACCCCATACCTCATACTCATTCACATGGGGGGCCAGGATCTGAGGGCCCCCTTGTTAAAGGGGGCTTCTGGATTCTGATAAGCCCCCTGCCCGCAGACCTCCACAACCACCACCCAGGGTTGCCGGACAAGGTGTTTTGGGGTGGGGGGGCCCAGAGCCCCCCTGCCCCAAAGCACCCACCCCCTATGTTGAGGGCATGTGGCCTAGTATGGTCCAGGAGGGGGGGCTCGCTTGCTCCCCCCCTTTTTTGACCTGCCGGGCTGCATGTTTGGATAAGGGTCTGGTATGGATATAAGGGGGACCCCACGCCATTTTTTTCTTCATTTTGGTGTGGAGTTCCTCCTCAAAATCCTCAGAGCACAAGTCGCATGCTACAAGTCATATCAGTTAAGATGATTATCCTGATTTATTTTCAAATCAATGGACTGAAATCGGACCGCGTGTTGGACCAGTGTGAACCAGTCTTTAACTATGTTTTACTAAACCATGGTAGGAGAGATATGGGAAGTGGAAAGATTTTGGTTCTAATTTCACCTTGTGCAGCCAAACTAGGTAAAGTGTACAGAGGCAAATGCTGAAAGAAAAGGTATTGACTCTTCATTGAAGCAAACACAACCTAGCCAACAAGGGAAGATTCCAGGTAAAACGTCTAAGGTTACTCAGGGTAAAGGGTGCTTAAAAATGGTATAACTGTCCCCAAAACATGTCAAAAGGTTTCTATGGATGGACCATAACATAAATTAAAAGAGCCTTGACAATAGAAAAAGGCAGTGAAGGGGTTAATTGCCCCAAGAGCTAGCAATCAGAATTAAAGTATAGTTTATTAACCAATTGTGACCTCCCTATGCAATTTAATCTGCATATGTAGTTTGATAGCACTCCCTATCCTTTTACTACGTACACTGACACTATGGGGTTGATTTACTAAAGGAAAATAGACTGTGCACTTTGCAAAGTGTAGTTGCACTCTGGAAGAGCAGTTGCTCCAGAGCTTACTAAATCAACAGGAGCTCTGCTGACTTCCATCATCCAATCGTATGCAAGCAAAAATGCTGTTTTTTTTTCCTTGCACATGGTTGGGTATTCTTTGCCAAGTAAAGCTTCACCTCAAGTTCTGGGGCAACTGCTCTTGCAGAGTGCAATTGCACAGTTTATTTGCCTTTAGTAAACCACCCCATGACTGCTCCATGACCATGACCCAATTTTTATAATGAAGGGGCTGGCACATTACAAAGATCTCCTTATTGCTTTATTGGGCATTATAAGGCAGCTGACCAAAGTTCAAAGTCCCTCCCTGTGGATTATCCCCCCCATTAACTGTAAATATACCATTTGCTCTAGGTCCTATAAGAAAAGAAACATGAGGTAAAGCACATAGATGAATTGTCCTAAAAATCTGAAAAAAATGGCTCTATATATATATTGGAGTGAATTACCTCGTCAGGGTGTTGTAACTGAGCAACAAAGCATTGACAAGCTTAGTAAATAACTGTTAGATTGAAAATGTTTTGGACCTCTTCCAATAAAATGTGACAAAAACGAATGTGTCAGCTCTATCATGTACTTTTTTGAAGCAGTGTTATTTAACTGGAGTACTGTTTTAATGCTGAACTCCAGGCAGAGATGAGACACATTAAAGTGGTTGTAAAGGCTCAAGGTTTTTTACCTTCATGCAGTCCCCTTAATGACAAGGCCATTTTTTGCAATACAGCACTGCGTTATTTTAACTGGCAATTGCGCAGATGTGTGACACTGCACCCAAATAAAATGTATGTCCTTTTTTCCTCACAAATAAAGCTTTCTTTTGGTGGTATTTGATCACCTCTGCGGTTTTTATTGTTTGCGCTAAAAACAAAAGAAGACCGTCAATTTTGAAAAAAAAATTATTTTTTATTTTCTGCTATAAAACATATCCAATAAAATATTGTAAAAAACATTTAATTTCTTCATCAATTTAGGCCAATATGTATTCTGCTACATATTTTTAGTAAAAAAAAAAAAAAAAACGCAATAAGCGTATGTTGATCGGTTTGCACAAAAGTTATAGCATCTACAAAATAGGGGATAGATTTATGGTATTTTTAATTTATTTATTTTTTTTACTAGTAATAACGGCAATCTGTGATTTTTAACGAGACTTCGACATTGCGGCGGACAGAGCAGACACCTAATTGATATTTTTTACACTTTTTTGGGAACCAGTTACATTATTACAAAAATAAAAATATGCACTGGCATTGTACTAATGACACTGGCAAGGAAGGGGGTTAACTGTGTGCCTGTTTTCTAACTGTATGGGGAAATGGGCTGCCTTGGATAACATCCAGATCTGCCTGCATAGCCAGGATCTCAGTGTGATCTCTTGACATAACGGAGATCTGCCTTGTTTACTTTAGCAGATCTCCCTTCTGTCTCTGTGGGGAATGATCACGGGCAGCTGGCGGACATAGAGTCCGCTGGACCCGCTGATAGGCTCCTCCGCTGGCCAATTGCGGCCACAAATGCTAGTGCATGAATCACCGTACACGATACGCGCAGCCGAGCCACCTTTCCACAGTATAACTGCGTCGGGTGGTCGGCGAGTGGTTAAAAAAAACACTGCCTTTAACCACTTCAGCCCCGGAAGGATTTGCCCCCTTAACCACTTCAGCCCCGGAAGGATTTCACACTTTAGGACCAGAGCACTTTTTGCGATTTTAGCACTGCTTTGCTTTAACTGACAATTGCGCGGTCGTGCGACGTTGTACCCAAACAAAATTTGCGTCCTTTTTTTCCCACAAATCGAGCTTTCTTTTGGTGGTATTTGATCACTGCTGCATCATTTCTGATCGCCACTATAAACAAAAGAAGAGCGACAATTTTGCAAAAAAACCCAACATTTTTTACTTTTTGCTAAAATACAAATCCAAAAAAAAACAAAACTTTTTTTTCCCATCGGTTTTGGCCGATTTATATTCTTCCTCATATTTGTGATAAAATAAAAATCGCAAATCGGCGTTTATTGATTGGTTTGCGCAAAAGTGGCCGAGTTTACGGATGACGAGAATTCATTTCTGGGTTTTTTTTGTTTTTTTTTTACTAGAAATGGCGTGATCTGCGATTTTTAGCGGTACTGCAGCGGACATGTCGGACCATTTTGACACTTTTTTGGGACCATTGGCATTTATGTAGCAATCGGGGGTATAAAAATGCACTGATTACTGTGTAAATGCCATCGGCAGTGAAGGGGTTAACCTGCAGGGGGCACTCTAAGGGTTAACTGTGTTCCCTGGGTGTGTTCGAACTGTATGTGGGCTGCCCTAGCAGGGGAAGGGAGCGATCACAGCTTCCATATACAGGAAGGCTGTGATCACAGTCCTTCCCCCTTTCACAGAACGGAGATCCTTGTTTACTTGCACGGACCTCTGTTATTTCACTGCGGGGGGGGACGGGGGGACGCGGGTAGCCGGCGGAGATCGAGTCCACCGCCTCCACTCCCTGGCCCCCCCCCGAACACAGTGAGCGCGCGGGCGAGCCTCTGGCGGCGCGCGCGTGCTCACAGGGCATGGTATCGCAGCCGCCGTCGTATGACGGCGGTTTGCGTTATCGAGCCATCTTGTCGCCATCAAGGTTGACGGTCGGCAAGTGGTTAATGACCAGAGGACTTTTGCGGTACGGCACCGCATCACTTTAACTGACAATTGCACAGGCGTGCGACATTGTACCCAAACAAAATTGACGTCCTTTTTTTCCCACAAATAGCTTTTGGTAGTATTTGATCACCTCTGCGGTTTTAATTCTCTGCGCTATAAACAAAGAGCAACAATTTTGAAAAAAAAAAAATTATTTTTTGCTATCATATATAAAAAAAAAAAAAAAAAAAAAAAAAAAAAAAAAAAAAAAAAAAAATTGGGTTGCGCAAAAGTTATCACGTCTACAAAAAGGGATACATTTATGGCATTTTTATTTATGTAAAATGTGGCGGTGGCTGGTCGGCAAGTAGTTAATATCACTTTAATGCAACTGCTATCATTGTTACACTGCTTAAAATACATTTTCATGATGTAAGTACCCGAAAGTTTTCTGATATCAGCCTCGTGCAGTCCACTGTACAGTAGAGTATAGAGAGGGGGAGGAAGAAGCAGCACAAGGAGCCAACTAGGTGCACTGCATAGGAGGAGAAAGTTTAGCTCATTAGGCCTCTTATACACTGCTGCTGGTAAAACGGACACTTAAGGGCAGTTGGTCATTTTTTTTTCTTTTTTTTCAGCTGCCCCTGAACTCTCCTCTATGTTATCTTATCATGTACACAGGGTCATTTACAGTAGTTTCTAGGCAGTTGAGTTTAGAGGCATTTGTTGGAAAGCAAAAAAAATGCAATCGGGCGGAAGTTCAGAGGCATTTGAAATGCGGTAACTCGCGTTTAGCAGCATTTCGTTTAGAGGCGTTTGTCATTTAACCACTTAAGGGCCGAGCCTCTTTTTGAGATTCGGTGTTTACAAGTTAAAATCAGTTTTTTTGCTATAGAATTACTTAGAACCCCCCAAACATTATATATGTGTGTTTTTTTTTTCTAACACCCTAGAGAATAAAATAGCGGTCATTGCAATACTTTATGTCACACCATATTTGTGCAGCGATCTTACAAGCACCTTGTAAAAAATAAGACAACAGTAAAGTGCCCCATTTTTTTTTCCATATTGTGAAAGATAATGTTACGCTGAGTAAATTGATACCCAACATGTCATGCTTCAAAATTGCACCCTCTCATGGAATGGCGACAAACTTTGGCACTTAAAAATCTCCATCGGTGATATTTAAATTTCTACAGGTTACCAGTTTTGAGTTACGGAGGAGGTCTAGTGCTAAAAGTATTGCGCTCACTCTAACGATTGCGGCAATACCTCATGTGTGGTTTGAACACAATTTTCAAATGCGGGCATGACTTCCATATGCGTTCGCTTCTGCGCACGAGCTCGGCGGGACGGGGCGCTTTAAATTTTATGTTGTTTAACCTGAACCATCATCATGTTTACATCGGCGGGTCCCCGCTTTTCTTCTGCATCAGGCGATCGCGGGACATAGAGACTGCCCGGCCCGCGGCCACACTCAGGGAACAAGCAGAGAGCGTGCCGCCGCCGGCGCGCTCCCGCCCACTAGCTGCTCCTGCGCGAATCGTCGTTTATAAACGGTGATTGCGCTACGCTGCCACAGTGCAGCAGTAAATGTACGCAAGTCAGTCGGGAACCAGTTAAGAGCTATGGGCGAAAGGGACTTTTGAGATCGCTTCCGCCCTTTAATGCTATGGAGCCGAGTGGGCGGCATCTTCTGCTCCCTCAGCATCAAGGCTCAGAGGAGAGAGAATCCAATTGTCTCCGCTGGTACCGGCGGGTCCAGTAAGTGGTGGAGATGGGAAAGTGGCGGAAGGGGGGTGGGCACCTCTCCCGCCACCGATAAAAGTGATCTTGCAGTGAATCCGCTGCAGAGACCACTTTTATCTGAAAGCGGGCTGTTTAAAAAATACCGGTGTTATGGTAGCTATCTGCTACCATAGCAACGGTATCCAATGTCATAGTACTGCCCTTATAATGACTGCAGGCGGTCCAGAAGTAGTTAAAAAAAAGCGCTTCTAGACGCGAATGCGGCTAAACACGGCATGTAAAACGCAGCTAAATGGCCGTTTATAAGCGTCAGTGTTTAGCTGTCAAAAATAAATCGTTCAGGAGAGGTTGAAAAAGCGTGTACATTAAGCTATAGTGTGATGCTTCTCCTTCACAGTTCATTCACAGGGTGGAGAAAAGACCTCTAAGTGAAATTGAAAATGCAAAAAGATCAGATCGCCTCCCCTGCTAGAAAGGGCTGTGCTGTTGGGCAGAGATATGTAAATCTAGGGACTGGATAGACAGAAATATAAATAATTTGGCAAGTAAAATAATTTCTTCTATATTTCATCACTGTATTTAGTGGTTTGCTTGGAGTTCAACTTTACTAGTAAAATGCAATGCTATTTGTTTTTTAAAAAAGTATACTGTTGCTGTATAATTGAAAAACGTAAGGAATTCAATCATGCAGATTTGTGACGTTATTAAACAGTTCGCTTTAAATATTATGAGGTTGCCTTTCTAGTTGTTGTTTATTTTTTGAAATACATATTGGATTTGCCAGGTCACAACAATGTAAGAAAATGAAAGGCTAAATTTTTTTCTAAATTCCATTTCCCATGTATACCAGTATACCATTAATGTACTTCTTTTGCAGAAATGAAAAAAAAAAAATCTATTTATCCTACACACCCCTTACCTCAGTGTCCAGCTGGCTTTATAAAAAAAACTTCTCCTTTACTTCCTGGACAAACCTTAGGACATGACACAGGAAGGGGTTTACCAGCTGACCTCATTAACATACACTCTGCATCTTCCCTCCCCACTTCCAGCACAGCACTACCACCCACCTCCTCAGGTGCATGTTTTTTTCAATGCAGCCAGGAAATACTGTTCTCACTAAATACACAGTCATATATCGTTCATTTGACGCGTGCAGGAGCTGATCAGATAACAGCTTATGTGGATAGAGCTGTGGTATTGAAAACAGGAGAAACATGGCCTGGATTCTGTAAAGCTCACCATATACTATACAATCTGATTGTACAATCTCCTTTAGATCTACCATCAACTATGTAGTTCAAGAGCCTACCTGATTGGATACAGAGTGATTGGAAAGATTGGTGTGTCCTGCTATTATATAGTTTAGAAATTTAATGAAGATTATATGGAGATTGTACAGATAAATTGTATAGTGTATGGCCACCTTTAGGCCTCAATTACTCTGAACATTTTTATAGCTTCTCTTAGGGGTGTCTGGCGTTTTTTTGAGGTACACACGGGCCGAATGTTGGTTGGTTTCTATTGAACTGGTCAATGCCGCCCAACATTCAGCCTGTGTGTACCAGGCTTTAGACACTTTTACAAAGCATGAGACTTTTTTTGCAAAAACACTGCTGGCTTCTAGGAGAGTTAAATAAATGTCCTGTGTACTGGGCGGTGAACTCTCTGAACCCTTTTGAGTAGAGAGGGGGACACGACAGGGATACCCAGCACTATTTGCCATAGTGATGAAACCGGTCTCATTGGCCCTGAAGCGTGCCTCCAATGTGGTAGGCATCCAAGTAGGCACTAGTTGAAAAAGTAGCTATGTACACAGATGACCTGATATTGCTTCTAAATGATCCAGGGCCTGCTCTTAAAGAAGCCCTTCATATTCTGAGTTTTCCCAGTTTTTTGGATTGAAGGTTAATTAGGAAAAATAGCAACTCCTTCCCATTGAGCCTGAGCCACCTCGAATAGCTGATCCCACTTTACCTCTCAGATGGGCAGACAATAATAGATTCCTGGGCATTGTAATATCCCCGACCTCCTCGGATTACTGTGAACTAAATTTAGTCCCCCTACTGAGGAATATGAAGATCAAATTAAAAGGCTTGGGCCAGGAGGGACAGGGGGCGTGGCCCGGACATGAGCGAGTGTGGAGGATAGCGTGAGAGCTCCTGCATGCTCGTCTGGCGGCTGTTGTTAAGTTAGCTCCCGTAGATAGACTAGGAAGTCTATGGAGGACGGGATGTCTGCTTTGAGAGCGTGGGAGACAAAAACCTCCCGCAAGGCAAACAAAGGTGGCGAGCAGCAGCTGGAGATTCAGCAATACTTCCCTGTGGGAGAAAGACGCGGTTCAGGAGGAATGCCGGTTAAGCCCGCGAAACCCGGGAATCAAGCAACGGGAACGCCGTCCATACAGCACGAGGTTAGTGGAGCCCATGGTCAAACAATGGAGCCGGCGGGGAGGAAGATTACGGAACAAACCGCCGTATGTGAGGAAAGCAGTGAGTATACTGTTGGATGCTCGGTGAGTATGGGGCCTGAAGATTTAAGAGCACTGATACAGGCACTCCCCACTAAGGGAGATATGGAAGCCCTGATACAGAGATACACCGTAGAGAGATCCAAGCGGTGCAATCTGAGGTCCAGGCCTTGACAGACCATATGGTCAGACAGGAGACTGCATCCGATAGTATGGAGCTGCGTTTGATAGCTCTAGAGAAAGAGAAATTAAAACAGGTGGCCGTAATGCTTCAACTACAAATGGAAGATATGGCGGATCGCAACCGCAGACAAAATCTGCGACTCTGGGGATTACCGGGAGATACAGACCGAGAACTGGTAAGAGAAAAGGAGGACCCATGATCTTCGCCTCAAACCAAGTTTCCTTACACTGGGCAAGACATTTCGCTCTAGAATTGCTTGATAATCTTCTGATTTCATGATGCCTTTGATACGGTCAAGGCCTCCAGTACCAGATGCAGCAAAGCAGCCCCAAAGCATTATGGATCCTCCACCGTGCTTCACTGTTGGTATGGTGTTCTTTTCCTTAAATTCTTCATTGCGCCGTCTGTAAACATACTGTTTGTGTGCAGGACCAAAAAGCTCCACTTTTGTTTCATCTGTCCATAAAACATTGTCCCAGAAGGCTTGAGGTTTGTCCAGGTTCTCTTTCGCGAAGATCAATCGTTCCTTTTTATGCCTTTTCTTTAGCAATGGGGTCTTCCTTGGCCTCCGCCCATAAAGCCCCGCTTTGTTTAGTGTGTGGCGTATGGTACTTGTTGAAACAGTTACACCAGACTGCTCCAGGTTGGTCTTCAGGTCTTTAGATGTCTTCAGAAGCTTCCAACCATGCTTACCACCTTTTTTGTGGGGCAGTTTGTAGATTTCTGGACTTCTGGTTGGACCTCGTCAGACCACATTGACAAAGTTGTTCATGGTATGCGGTGTGTGATTTGTTTCGCCCCGAAATACCCGCCTCCGGTTCCTTCTGGGGTAACGATTTCTTTTCCGTATTTTTCCTTGCTAACTAGAAGCGCTTTCTCTTGGACCTGTTTGGAGTTCGGAAGACCCTGTTACAAAATACCTGTCTACTTTGTTTTCACCTCGAAAAACCAGGACGTGTGTTTGTCATACAAATGTCTGCCGCGTTACTTCTTAAATTCCTTTTCTTGTGGTATGGTTGTCACTTCGTGCCACCTCCTAGGTATTACGAAACCCCGACGAAACGACGTAGACCATGACCTCCGGAACTGGCATAGTTTCCGTAGTACTTTAGTCTTCTAATAGTTCGTTAAGATCTCGCTTTACAGAACGGGTCACATTCCTTTGAACCAAACTCCGCTTCTAGTACCCAGGAGGAAAAGAGAATGGTCAAGAGCCAGACATAGAGGGCCATTAGGGGTCTCAGCGTCTAAAACAGACGCCAACGCTAGGCGGTATAGAAGGTAAACATC
>BLSH010517146.1:69919-79941 GCA_018402905.1 Glandirana rugosa | reverse complement strand
TATTTATGTTTTCATTAGTGTTCTAAATGTCCCAACCTATTCTATTGACATGTCCGATAAAGCTGACCCTGTACACGTTTACGTTTACGTTTTAAATGTCACAGTTTCACAGTTCACCGTTTCATGTTTTTAATGTCACACATTTCACAATTCACAAGTACTCAGGGTGTCGTCTACCTATCTTTGACAAAAACACCGCCCTGTGGTACGCTGGAGCCACAGCCAGGGACAGACAGAGACTGCAGCGCATTGTGCGCTCTGCAGAAAAGGTGATCGGCTGCAGCCTTCCATCCATCCACGACCTGTACATCTTCAGGACTCGGGGACGAGCAGGTCGGATCACAACCGACCCTTCTCACCCTGGACATGGACTATTTCAGCCACTCCCCTCAGGCAGGAGGCTACGGTCCATGCGGTCCAGAACCTCCCGCCACAAAAACAGTTTCTATCCATCTGCTGTGGGACTCATGAACACTTAACACTTTACACACTGTAATTTTTGTACTTTGCCACTTGACACTTTGACACTGTAAATTTTGCATTTGCATTTGCACATGTCCCAGTCGAAATAGCCTGTACAGTTATCTTATCCAACCCTGTAAATCTTGTGATTACTTTTGTATTTATCGTGTATTTTACTTAGTATTTTTTATTTTTTTGTATTTTTTGTTATTCTTCTTTTGCGCCAAAACACCAAGACAAAAATTCCTAATCCGTGAACCTTGTTTACAGATCATGGCAATAAACCTTTTCTGATTCTGATTCTGATATTGATGAGTCCCTTATTAAATTCTCTGGCAGGCTGTCCATCAAACAATTTATACCCAGTAAAAGGGCCCGGTATGGGGTTAAGCTGTACAAGCTTTGCGACAGAGTCACGGGCTACGTTTATGCCTTCTTGGTTTATGAAGGGAAGGACTCCCAGCTACATCCCCGTGAATGCCCGGATTACATTGGCACCAGCGGAAAAGTTGTCTGGGAGCTCATTTATCCACTCCTCGGGAAGGGTTACCATCTTTACGTGGATAACTTCTACACCAGCTTGCCCCTCTTCCGCAATCTCTACAGAATGAAGACTCCAGCATGTGGTACAGTCCGAACCAACAGAAAGGGGTTCCCGCAAAGGCTCATCAATGAAAGGCTAAGAAAAGGGGAGGCAACGTCTTTGCGGAACGAGGAGCTGTTGGCTGTCAAGTGGAGGGACAGACGAACTGTACACATGCTGTCCACAATTCATGACGACACATACGTGGATGTCCCCAGAAGAGATCCAATCCGGAAACCTGCTTGCATCTATGATTACAATCTGTTCATGGGGGGAGTGGACTTCAATGATCAGATGATCGAGCCATATCTACCCACCAGAAAATCCCGGCATTGGTACAAAAAAGTATCCATTTATTTTTTCTCATTGGCCATGTACAATTCTTTCATAATTTACCAAAAATCTACTGAAAACCCCATATCCTATTTTTATTACCAAGAAGAAGTCATCAACGCCCTAATATACCCTGAAGGCCCGCCAGAAAGCATTCGATCTGATGTAATAAGCAGAATCCAGGAACGGCACTTTCCTGAGAAAATCCCCCACACTGAATCAGGCCGTAGACGTCAAAAGAGATGCCGGGTGTGCACCAAAGCAGGAATTAGAAAAGACACCTCATATTTTTGTCCCCAATGCCCTTCCCAACCGAGCCTCTGTATAGGTAATTGTTTCCACCGTTACCATACTTCTCTACATTATTAGTGAAGTATGGTAAATGTAATTTCCATTTACTTCCACACCCCTTATGGCACTGCACTGTACATACTGCTGCCTTTCCCGGAACGGACCCTGGCCTGTTATACGACCACGCTTCTGCCTAATAGAGAACTGTACCTACCACTGCCTGCTCTGGAACTGACCCTGGCCTGTTATACGACCACGCTTCTGCCTAATGGAGAACTGTACCTACCACTGCCTGCTCTGGAACTGACCCCGGCCTGTTATACGACCACGCTTCTGCCTAACGCTGAACTGTACCTACCTCTGCCTGCTCTGGAACTGACTCTGGACTGTTTGACCACGTTTTTTTGCCTGCCTCTTGGACTGATCTTTTACCCTGGAGTAGTGGGATTCATAACACAGGGGTCTCATATGTGAGGGGCTCCAGAATTTGTTTTTCTGGATGAAGAAAACGGTTTTTGTTTTCTCATTCCCAGATTAGTGTCTGGAGACTCGGAGGCTTCATAGAGCTTTGGGTGGGAGAAGCCTCTACCCCTATCCCCATTCTTTCCTGGCATGCTACCTGTATTATGGACCATGTTTCTGCCTACTACCAGGACCAATATTTTGGCACTGCTGGCATTATCTCTACCTGGACTGTATATGGACCCTGCCTGTACTGACTATGAACAATATTCCTGCCTGCTGCATGGACAATTCAGTTCGCTGTCGCTGACCACGTCCCTGCCTGCTGCCTGGATCTACTAGAGAAACCTCTACCCTGGTCCCCATTCTTTCCTGGCCTTCTAACTTTACTATGGACCATGTTTCGGCCTACTACCAGGACCAATATTTTGGCACTGCTGGCAATATCTACCTGCACTGACCCTGGACTGCATATGGACAGTATCCCTGCATGTACTGACTATGGACAATATACCTGCCTGCTGCCTGGACAATTCAGTTTGCTGTCGCTGACAACGTCCCTGCCTGCTGCCTGGATCAGTGCTCTCCTCCTGTGGTCAACTGCACTACTAATATCACAGGTAATCTTTTCTTTACCCTTTTGCTCAGCAGAATGTATATTGGGGTGTAGTTCTTGGGATGTACATGCTATGTGTTAGAAATATGAAGGGACTTCAAAAAGATGTGATAGGTTGTCAGGAAATTAGATGCGTAATGTATGTAAGGTTCTCCTTGTATATCGTGCCTCTGTATGTGGCCAGGCTTTGTAAAAGTCTCATACATGTGGTATCGCCATACTCAGGAGGAGTAGCAGAATGTATTTTGGGGTGTCATTTTTGCTATGTACATGCTGTGTGTTGGAAATATCTTAGAAATGGACAAATTTGTGTAAAAAAAAAAAAAAAATGCGTTTTCATTTTTATTCCACATTTTCCAAAAACTTCTTGAAAAAAAATGAACCGTTCAAAATACTCATTATGCCTCAGATTATACGTTGGGGTGTTAGCTTTCCAAAATGGGGTCATTTTGTGGGTAATTCCATTGTCCTGGTGCTCCAGGGCCTTCAAAAGTGTAATAGGTGGTTGAGAAATGAGATGTGTAATTTATGCTTCTAAAATGCCTGACAGTGCTACTTCAATGTTGGGCCTCTGTATGTGCCCAGGCTGTGTAAAAGTCTCACACATGTGGTATCGCCATACTCAGGAGTAGCAGAATGTATTTTGGGGTGCAACGTGTGGTATGCACATGCCATGTAAATATGACAATTGTGAAATAAAAAAAAAAGGTAGTTTTGAAAAGAATTGTGGGAAAAAAAAATGAAGACTTCAAAAAACTCACCATGCCTCTTACTAAATACCTTGGCATGTCTACTTTCCAAAAAGGGGTCATTTGGGGGGTATTTGTACTTTTCTGGCTTGTTAGTGTCCCAAGAAATGAGATGGGCCTTAAATATTTCAGGTGTGATCAATTTTTAGTGATTGGCACCATAGCTTGTAGACTCTATAACTTACACAAGGACCAAATAATATACACAAATTTTTTTTTTTTTTATCAAAGATATGTAACAGTATAAATTTAGGCCAAAATGTATGAAGAAAAATTACTAATTTGCTAAATTTTATAACAGAAACGAAGAAAAATTTTTTTTTACAAATTTTTCGGTCTTTTTTTAATTATAGCGCAAAAAATAAATAACCCAGCGGTGATTAAATACCACCAAAAGAAAGCTCTATTTGTTTGAAAAAAAGGACGCAAATTTCATATTGGTACAGTGTTGCATGACTGAGTAATTGGCATTCAAAATGTGAGAGCGCTGAAAGCTGAAAATTGGTCTGGTTGTTAAGGGGGTTTAAGTGCCCAGTTGTCAAGTGGTTAAATGTGTACTTACTATGTGCAACAATCGCCCCAAAGAAGCTCCAGAACTTTTTTTTTTTTTAATAGTGGAGCATGGTGAGTTTTTTTTACTGTGGTTTTTGGTGCGTTTGCAGCACATTTCAGAAATCCATAGCAAAGCATGCATTTTCTGTGCGGTTTGCCATGCGTTCAGAAATGCACAGATGTGAATGGAGCCTCATTGTTCTTGGGTAAACAAACCAATTTCACATTCAGGCCCCATTCACACCTAGCATAGTGGAAGCACATGTCTTTTTGGCTCGTTTTTTTCTGTGACACTCATTGGGCAGCCCATTGATTTCAATGGGCTGCGTTACACGTGACAAAATAGCTCATAAAGGACATTTTGACATGTTCTACATTTTGTACTGTGCATTTTTTTTGTATTTTTCACTAGTTTTTTCATATGGAAAAATGTGTGTTTGCTTCTGTGTTTGGTGTGCTGTTAACAATTAATGGCACCAAAAGCGCAAAAAGTTAATTTTAGGTATATAAAAAAGGTGGCCATACGCTATACAATCTGATTGTACAATCTCTGTATGATCTTCTTTAGATTTACCAAAAGTATTTAATAGGACACACCATCTATCCAATCACTCTGTATCCAATCAGGTGGGCCCTTGCACTCCATACAGTAGTTGATGTCAGATCTAAAGGAGATTGTACAATCAGATTGTATAAGATTGTATAGTGAGCTGTACAGAACCCAAGACATAATTCTCTTGTTTTCAATACTACAGCTCTATCCACATAGGCTGCTATCTGATTGCTCATCTCCTGCACACTCTGCCAAATGACGATCTATGGCCGTGTATTTAGTGAGAACAGTATTTAGTTAATAAATTGGAAAAACTTGCACCTGAGGAGGTGGGTGGTAGTGGTATGCTAAAGGGGGGAGGGCAGATGAAGTGTGTGTGTGTGTGAGAGAATGAGGTCAGCTGGTCCTTCCTGTGTCACATCCTAAGGTCTATCCAGGAAGTAAAGGAGAAGTTTTTGTATCCATTTTTTTAATTCAGTTTAAATAATACAAATAAATACATTACAAAAGACAGTTCAAAAGGAACAGTTAAACCTGTTTACACAACACTATGAAAAAAAAAAAAAAGAAGTCTATACCAACCATTTATCATAGCAACCATAATTATTTAAAGGGAGGATAGGATCAACAGGAGAGCGTGGTCTCCCTGAATCTGAGTGTATATGATCCAACGAATCTTCACTAAGAAGGATCTAGAGACTACCAGGTCCTTACACCTATACCTTACCTCTCTTGTCCTCACCCCCTTACCCGCTTTCCTTCTCCCACCTCCATCATCTCCCATCCACCCCCTACTTTGTTGTAACATGAAACAAAGAAAGAAAAAAAAAAAAAAAAACAATAATAGTAATATTGGGGAAAAAGAATAAGAGAATAAGAGAATAAGTTATGTCCTTATCCTTATTCTCTCCCTTACCTATCCGCTTTCTCATCCCTTACCTTATAAATCACACACCGTCATCCCCTGTACCCTCACTCCCTAATATCCATTCAGGCCCATATTGGGCATTATACATACAGTGAATTGATATGCCTCCATGGAGAAGGTTTTTTTTTTATACAGCCAGCTGGACACTGGAGGTAAGGGGTGTTTAGGATAAATAGGAAGCTTTTTTTTTGTTCTGCAAAAGAAGTACATTAATGGTATATTGGTACATAGGAGAGCTGGGATTAAGAAATAAAAAAAAAAAAATGATGAACTTTAACCATGAAAATACAATTAAAATTTAACTTCAGCTCCTTTTACAAACTGAAATAACTGGTAAGCAGGGTGATATTATTATGGGCAATGTTAGCCGTCTTGATATTGGTCAAATGCAACTGCACACTGAACAAAGGCTTGCCATTACTTGAACATATTGCAGGACAGTTTCATAACACATGGTGGAAGCCCCTTCAAGGAAAAATGCTCTTTTGGATCTATTAATTTCAAACATGGAGCTTGTTATAGATGTGCAGGTTAGAGACAATTTGGGTAATAGAAATTGTGGTGTAACCACATTTGCCCTAAGTTACAGGAAATAGAAGCTTGTTGGTATGAAAATAACTCCAAATTTAAAAAAAAAATATATAACTTCAAGAAGCCAAGATCCTTACTGCACAACACTCAATGGGACCAAATATTTGCAACAGAGAACACATAAAGGCAAGAGCGACTGTTTTAAACATAAATTTCACAAGTGCATAAATCATTGTATTCCACTGGGTAACAAGTATAAAGGAACAAAATTAAAACCTATGTGACTAAATTTTAGTTAAAAAAACAAAACAAAAACAAATGAATGAGAAAAAAAAACAGGCCTTTAGAAAAAAAAAGTAGAAAGGACACGCTCGGCATTCCAGATTTACAAGAAATGCAAAGGAGCAATCAGGGTGGCTAAAACAGAATATCAGAAGCATATTGCTACAGCAAGTAAAACAAATCCCAAAAATATTTACAAATATATCAAATAGTAAAATGATTATTAAAAGAACAAATAGGCCCCATAATGGATGAAAACAGTAAGCTGGTTACAAATGACAGTGAAAAGACAGATGCATTAAACCATTTTTCTGTTCAGTTTTTACAGATGAAAAAGAAAGGTCTGATAGTATTAACAGTTATATTAGCCCTGGTTTACATTGACAAGATTTGGCATGCGATTTGACATGCCAAATTGGCAGCAATTGCACCGCAAGTATGGAGTCTCACCGATTTCAAAAAGCAGTTCTTGTACTACTTTTTGTGATTTCAGGTGTGATTTCCATAGGCATCTCTGCAGAAACCCGCACAGATGCCTGTGAAATCGCCGCTGAAATCAGGACTGACATGCGGGAATGAAATGGTGCGAGTTCAGTGAACTCGCACCATTTCATTCCCATACTCAGCGTGAACCTGGGCTTAATGAGGTTTCACCAAAGATACCTCTATGGTTGACTAAAAACAAGGTACAAAAGAGATTATAGAAATTTAAAATATGAACAAATCACCAGAAAAGCCCGGAGTCAGAAAAAAAAAAAAAAAAAGAATGAACGCAGGGCCAGCATGACAGGGTTAAAAGGGGTTTGGTATGGGGAAGGTGTTTCTGGGCAGATTAGCATTATTAAAATAGCACTTATATGATTGGTGGAGTGGGCGGTAACAAGTGGGGCTGCTAAAAGGGGAGATCTGTTGGAGGGTCTCGGGTTTCAGTCAGAAGAACACATGCTTGAGACAACTGCAACTGGGCACAGAAAGAACACCACCGAGAGAATTTGATATTTTTCGTCCCAGCTGCAGACTGTGTCGGCTGGTGATGGCAGTGAGTGGCTGCAGCATCAGGTTAGAGCGCTGCTTGAGGGAGCACAGCAGGGGGGTGTTGTTTTTATCCCACCTACCTTGATACATACTCGGAGATCATGTCTTCTGGAGCACTGGGGTCCTGCTATAGCACCCCGTTTTTGCCGCTGACTAGGTAGCTCCACTGGGGCCTCTCTCCATAAACCTGATCAGTCACGGCGGTGGGGTAGCCTGGGAGGAATCTCCGCCATCAGCGGAACCCACGCTAAGTGCCTCCCATTCCCCCCGCATCCTCCGCTTTCCAGGACTTGAGCGGCCCCCTGCAACATCTTGGCTGCGTTGCTGGGGGCCCAGCGTGGGAGAGTAAGAGCTGCGGGAACCGGCCTGTTACCTGTGGAGGCTGGGGCTCTTGTTTGCAGGAACGGCATACATCAGGTAGGAGGAGGTGGCTTCCTGGCTCCCAGCCCAGCATGTCAGTGTCTCCAGTGGCTACGGGCTACAACAAGATGGTACTGGCACTGATGTCAGTGTGGATGGGCCACCAGTCCCCCTGCTCCGGACGGCTAAGAGCTGGAGGATGGACTCTGCAGCTGAGGAACCTGGCGTAGAGGGAGCAACAGTGAATCCTGGACTGACAGCTGGCATCCTGTGCAGCCTGGTAATTATGTCTCATGTATTTTATGCAGCCGGGGATTAGGCAGCTTGCTGGGGAGGGGTTTGAGGGGCATCTTCAGCAGGTGCTGTAGCGGATCTGGGCAGCGTGGGTGTAGCTCCGGCTGGCGGTGTAGCAACAGGAGGATCAGATTTGCGGGTAGTGTTAGTGGGTTTACGGGATGTGTGGTTGCAGCCTTTGCAAATGTGGAGGCCCCTGCAGTGGCATGGGGCACTAGCGGGGTCAGTGGGAGTGTATGTCAATGCTTCATCTACCATAGGCATGTTGGCTGCGTCGGAAACCCTTGTTTTGGAGGTGGACTAGGTGGCACCCCCATCCAGGGGTGCTAAGTTGCCGCTAGCTGCCTCGTCTGCACTGCCCGTAGTTCAGGGCTGTGCAATATCTCATGGGAAGGGGGTGGAAGGTGTCAAGGACGTGGACAGGTTAAGTGTGGCAAATTCTGCCAAGTGTAAGGTCTATGAATGCTTCGAGGGCTCGTGGGGCGCACACCTGAAGCCGGACATCACAGCCAAATATGGAGAGGCTAGTATGTGGGGATTTTCTCCTTGCGCCTGTTGTTCAATTTGGATCGGGTGTAGCCAGACAAAGGGAGGAAGGAGGAGGAGAGACAAGCAGGTGTTGGCTGATCCCATGTAGTTTTACTAATTGCCCATAGACTTTAATGATTTTAGTAGTGTTATTGGGAAGAAGTCCCTGGCACATGGCCCTTTCCCACGACGCATAGTTTCTGGACTTTGTGCTTGATACATATGGAATGCGTTTGACAGAGGTAAAACTGGGGTATCTGAAAGAGTCGTTAAGGACTGCTAGGCATAAGATACTATATCTTGGAGTGAACTAAAATTCCTTTTTTTTTTTTTTTTTTTTTTTTTTTTACCAAAAACACTTGCCTTTGTCTATTGAATTTTGCTTGTGGGTAAGGTGTTCTGCTACGGGCTTCGTCGGTTACGACTGGGGTTTATTGGGTGCCTGCTCACCGTATTGGGCTTTCACAGGAGCTCGGTCGGGGTGAATGTAGGAGTCTTCGTGTCGTTTTTGACTTGGAGCTTTTATATATGTGGCCTGTTCGGCTGGTTATGGGATATATTTCAGGGTTGCTGTAGTGCTGGACTGTGTCTTGCTGGAGCAGTTTCCCATTGTTCAGCCGTGGAACTGTATGTGTAATTTTTCAACGGGCGAGTACAATTTGGGGGGTGTATCGGCTAACAGGTGTCCGCTTTTCTCCGATAGTGATACAATTACTGGGATGTTTGGTTTTAGCCTGTTTTCGCTTGACCGATTTGTTGTATGCTGTTCACGTTCCTGGTTGCAAAGATTCTTTGGCAGATCCTCTCTATCGTTTCCGGTGGGCCGAATTTTTAGTATGTTTGCGATGGGAGCATAGTACATAGATATCCCTTGTCCAGATGGGCTGCGGGATTTCTTTTCATTGACATTAATTTTTGGCATCCGGTGAGCAAGTACACATTGTCGATTTACATGACATGGTAGATTGACATGGTAGGCAAGGTACAGTTTCGTTAGTGCGGCTGGTGATTTAAATTAAGATGGGGGATGTTTGGTCGCAGGTGCTGTAGTTTGCATGTCGCATTGTGGAGAATGGTGTGTCAGCTGTCACTCGCACATTTGTGGGCTTGGCTTTCTTGTTCAAGTTCCTGGGTGAGATCATGCTGAAGGATTTAGGTCAGGGAGCCCTGCTGGGCTATTAGGCGAGATCTACTACGGCCTGATGGTTGATGACCGATGTCTCCTGATTTGTTTTTTTTTGTTACAAGTGTTTGCTTCCCTATGTTTTTTTCAGGTTACGAAGTGGCATTGGTCAGGGCAGTGTTTGTCTTGGCTTTCATTGTCCAGTCCTCGGTACGGCTCCCATTATTATGGTTGGTGGTATCTGCGAGTAGTTGTTTGTCTCTGAGTCTGTGTTTTTTGTGGCTGAAGGCCTAAACATTTACAGTGGTTACGCAGGTACTAGAAGTAGATGCTTTCGGTT